>JAOXYD010256405.1:0-16058 GCA_028565735.1 Pinacopodium congolense
TCACACTTGTTGGGAAGAGGTGTGATAAATGAAAATAATATTTTTTGTGATTTTTATGATTTGATTGAGATGCAGGAGCACATTTTCATTGTAATATTGCATGGATTACATGGACCAAAGTTTTAAAAATATTTGGGTTTATTTGGGTGCTATTTAACTCGGTTAATTGGTTCTTTTTGTAGTGGATAAGTATCTTTCAAAGACGTTTAAAAGGAAAACTTTTGGAGGCATTATGGCAAGTCATTGTTTAGGAGCTGTGGAAAGCACAAAATAAATGACATTTTGAGGGAAAGCAATGTTATGTAGATGATATTTTACACAAATGCTTTATTCAAGTTGTTTTTTTGGGATGAAATGCCAAGATAAGGAGATTTATTTTAATGGCAATGAGGTTTATAGATGTCCACTAATTTTATTATGACATTGATGTAAGTTTAATAGGGCTTTCTTCTTATTCAGTGTCGTAGCCTAGTTTACTGCAAAAACACCTTGAGTATAGGAGTTTTCCCCTTATTTTAAGTCATTATTTTAGTGGCTTGATCTTTTAATAAAATTGATGATTTATCTAAAAAAGAGAACTTAACAAAAAAAAGAAAAAAGAAATGGACATAGACTTGAGAGCGAGAAAACAAGATGTAAATGAAAATGGAAAAACTTTTGAGCATAAGCCCAAAATCTGGAAAAAAAAAATTGATTGGATGAGTGTTTCTCTGAAAAGAAAAAAATTAATGTTTATGGCTATGTAAAACAAGCCAAATGAATAAAAGACATTGGAAGTTCGGCATGTACATTAAGTTAGATGTATTGGTATAATGTGAAACTTTTAAACTTGAGGTAAAGTGTTTGATTCTTATTTTACCTTTTTTTTCATTTTATATAATATATTGAATTTAAGAAGTTAAGTGATGTAAATGATTTTGTTTGATTAGAATATTACTTAACTGGATTATTATGTTATAAGTTTGGTTATTCATATTCAATTATTTGCTTAATGTTTAATATACATTTTTTTCTTATTAAAATATATTCAAAGTTAAATTTACAAATATTTGAAATATATACTTTTTTATTTAAAATATCCTAAAATTAATTTATAAAAATAAAATAAAGTGTAAGAGTAATTAAAATAAAATAATAATCTTAAGGTTATCTAAATGTTGAAGGTAATGCAATTATATAAAATAGCAATACTTTAATTGTTGCTTCAAGTTATTTTATGTAACAACACTTTTATCTGTTGCATATATAGGATTTTAATGCAATTATTTTTTTATTTCGTTGCCTTTTTTAATATATAGTAACAAATTATTACTATCATTACATTTTAATATTATCAAAGGCAACACTTTAAAAACTATTGCATTGTACTAATTTTTAGCAATAGTTTTTCAAATCGTTGCAAATCTTTTATTGCCTAAAGCTCTTTTTATTATAGCGAAACATATCTATTTAAACCCTCTCATGGATCTTTTTTATTTATATTAATTTATACCCATATGAAATTTTGAAGTATCGAAAAAGTTTAGGCAACAAATATGAAAGTAGGTTATCACAACTAAAATTTTAATTTCGTATAGTAATTATGCAAATGTTATATAGTTGTAAATTTAATTATACTATTGACATATTTTGTGATTATATTAACTTATAGTAGAATCAACATAACTTGTAGCAACTGCTTTACTTAATATTAATTTTTATTCCTAACACAATATAATATAACTAACTTAATATTAAGAATATGCATATATATTTTAACTATTAATTTGAATCTAATGTAGAGTTATACAAAATTATTTTAAAAAATTTCAACATTGTATTAGTTGTATATGTAATACATGTCCTATTTCTAACCACATAAATATTAAAAGAATCAATATTATGATTGATTTTATATATTTATACTTTTTCATCTTATATTTAATGTTAAGATGTACTTAGACAATATTGAACATACTATATGAATATGTATAAAATTTGTAAATATTACTCCTATTCAGCGCCTAATAGGGGGATGAACTAGGAGGTTTAAAATTTTCTAAAATGAATTCGTAAGTTCAATTAAGATTAAAGCAGTTTTGCTGAATTAAATAACTACCTCCATGATGAAAAAAATGATTCCAATATACACACATTCATGAATAAACTACTTGTATGTTAAGCAATAATAAACACAATTTTTAAACACAATGAATAAATTAAAACATAATTTATAAAACAAAAGTGTTAATGTAAAATGTATAGAAAAGAAGTGACAACCAAATATATCCTAGTTCAGAAATAACACTTTCTCCTACATCTACTCCTTAAAAAAAAAATCCTTATTGAGATTTTTCACTTTTAAACAACACAAGTATAATGTTAGAAATTTAAAGAATTCTTTTTCTAAGGTTTTAGGGTAACCTTTTTCAATCTTTTTATGGATTAAGGAGAACTTTCCTCTGAATTAGACTTCCTCTAAAAAAATATACTTGAAAGAATCTCACTCAAACATAATTTAGTGTGTGGAGAGGCTTAAAATTTTGATATGAATGTATAAGTTCTTATAAAAAAATTCTCTCAGAGAAAACTCAAACAAGACTTCTTAACAAAAGCATTTCAATGGTAAAAAACACTTTAATAATTGATTTTTAAACTCTTAAATAATGAAAACTAATACAAAATAGCCTATTGATAAGCTTAGGATCTCAAACTAACTGTTCATGACCATTGCCTATCATCCTAAAGTATTAAATGCTTGTTATCCATAAGAAATAGCTATTGCAACATATATATTTTTTCATTAATGGTGGTTTTATCGGGCTATAACAATGCCATTGATGTACTATTATTATAATCTACTTTTAAAGTAGGTCTATAACGGCATCGTTAATCTTTTCACAACCCATTATTGATCTCGTAGACTTTAACGTGGATAGATAAGAACGCTATTTTTCTCCTCTAGAATTGCTGTTGATCTCCTAAAACCACCTAAAAACTTATCTAAAGTAATTGTAAACCAATCCAAGACTATTCGATCATTATAAATATTTTATTAACTTACATACACATGTAAAGGCATCTTAAAAATATTTTGGACTCGTCAAGAGGATTATTAAAAACACTTAAGTTAAAGCTCCTCTTGATTATGCATCCCACATGGATATTCTAATTCATATATGTGTAATACATGAATAAACCTCATCAAAACATCAAAATGAACTAAGAAAGATTTACAATAAAATTACAAATATTAACCCATATAAGTTCTATTTTTGTCTTCCAAAAACTTGAGTCTTTATCAGTCAACTTCATGAACTCTAAGTTTTCTCCACGACTTTATAAACCACTTCTTTCTTACTTTAACTTTAACGCATATAGTTCAAAGATTCAAACACATAAAATTGTTAGTCAACAGGGTGTTTTGTCATCATTAAAACAAGGTGAGCCTTTCTTGGTTCAATAATCTTTCTCTTTGAGATGATGATAAAACCATGTGATATTATAATTATAAAACTACCAAAAATCAATTAGTCATACTTAATTTCTCATGATTGTCATTCAAACATTTAGTTCAACTAATCTAATCCATAATTACAAGTCCAAAACTATTCTAAAATTTTAATAAAACTTACAAAAGTAAAAAATGCCTCAAATTTTCAAAATTGAATAACTCATCTTAAATTCATCAAACTCATGCAACTTTTTTCTTAAAACTAATTCATCAAGTTTAAAAATGACTAACTTCTTTAGAAATTACCAACTCCCTTAAATAGGTAGCTCCCCCTAAATTCATGCATTTATAAAAAAAATTTACTACTCCCATTTAATCAAACATAATATCCTACTTAATTCTACCTCTTTTTAGAATTATCAAAAAGGTTAAAAAATATTCAAACATGTCAAAACATAAAGAATAACACAAAACAACATTTCAATTCATATACATAAAAAAACAACAAAAACATGAAAGAAAATTTTTTAAATCATAAAGCCAAGTCATCTATCATACCCAGTTCTCCTAATTATGTGAAATTTATCCTCACATATAGGTTTAATAGAGCTAATTAATACACAGTATTAATAAATTCAAGCCTTAGTATCCATATTTTGAATATGATCTATTGAACTAAAGGAGGTTTCACCTTATTTGGATAATGACAAAACACTTTTATTACTAATATTTTGGTTTAAGTTTATTGGAAGGATAGGTACTTTAGAATGAAGATGAAGTGAAATAGTTAAAAGGGTTTGGAGGCTTCATGAAGCAAACCAAATAGTTTGAGGTGCTGACATTTAAAGAAGATCTGTCCATCGAAAACTTAAGATCGGTTGACCGAATGGACTGAATGAAACAAGACTAAAGATCAGTCAATCGAATGAATATTGATTGACCGAATAGAGCAAGATTGGATATCAGTCGACTACATCCATGTACCAGTCGACCGAATGACTAAAAATAAAAGGCTGATCGAATGAAGGATCACTATCGGTTGACTGAATGTGAAGATTATATAACAAAAGATTATGAACGGTCATATTTTGAAACAATAATAAACTTTAATGAGAAGAAGAACATTAGAGATATGATACAATAGTTAATTGATCCTAATCAGCCCTACAAATTGGTGGATTAGCAAGATAGAAAGAACTAATGAAATATATTGAGAAAGTCTTAGTTAACTTATGCGTTGATAAGTATTTTTAAGATCTTTTTGTTTTTGTGTGAAGTAAATTCTCGTGAGGCTTGTTATTATGCAACCTTTGAACATTATTTTTTGGAGATTGTTCTTAAGTTTTTAAAAGGAATGTGACAAGGTTATTCATGATCATTAGAAAAAGAATAAGAGGGTTATACTTGAGACTCAAAAGGAGTACATAAGTTGTAAACGTTGAAATTTTCATTTGTGTTTTATTCCCATTTTTATTCAACATTATAAACTTATTCATTTTATTTTTACATTTCAATACTTTTGTGTCTAGCTTCCACAATTTTAGTTAAAAAGTTTTTCTGATTATTATAAAGTTTTTATGACCTAATTCACCCCCTCTTAGATGTCCTATAGGACTAACAAATGGTATTAGAGCATAGGTCTCACATAGAGACTTAATCCTAACTAATTAATAAGGAAAGATCTGTGGCATACTTTATGAATTCCATAGCTCTTTCATCTAGCCTAGAAGGTCATAACCCCTATAGAATTCCTTTTTTTGATGGAAGTAAATGTTTGTATTAGAAGAATAGGATGAGATGCTATTTTATGGGAGAAAATACAGATTTATTGATGATAGTATAACAAAAAATTTTCTTACCTACTAAAATGATTGGTAATGAGTTAGTGTTAAAGAAGGAAAACGAATGGAATATTGAAGAAAAGAAATTGGTATCCTTAAATTGTAAGGCCATGTATATTTTATACTGTGCTTTGAATATGGAAGAATATAATAAGATTTCTATGTGTAAAATTACGTACGATATTTGGCATATTTGAAACAAGGGCAATCCAATGGCTCGCATAAAGACTCCTAACTCCATCCTCAGTGATGGTTGGTTTCTATAAATGCAAATTCACTCAAATTAATTCCCAATTGATGTTCTTTTAACACACTTTTTTAGCTTAATTCAAACCAACTTTGATAGCAAGTGTACCAGTCTCAAGTAATAAAATGGAAGTAAGTTTAAGATCCAAGTATCATTCCTACGAGGATACTTTCCTAAAATTGCAAGTACTAAGGCAAATTTGGTCAAAATTATCTAGAGAATCTGAATTGAATGAAAATATAAACAAGAATTAGCAAACAAATACAAAACATCCAAGTTCTTCAATGACCCAAGTGGATTAACAATGGATTAAAGGAATTATTCTAGGATCACTTCAATCAATCTAAGCAATGCTACGGTTAAGACAAGGCTTAATCTCTAAATACTTAAGTTGGAGTTTGGTAAGTCACAATCTTAAGCATAAGGCTGTAAAACCAAGAATTTCAATCCAAAAATTCCAATTTTCATATTTTGACCCTCAAGAAAAATCAAATTTTGGTTATTCAATGATTTAAATCATGTTGCTTAAGGACTTGTTCAATAAATTAGGTAGATTTCTTGGATCCTAACTTATTTCTTAACTTTATCTTACATGTTTAGTGTAAAACAAGCTTTAATCCCTTCAAAAAGTATAGAACAACCCTTAATCTAACAAGAAAACATATTTAGCTCATGCTTAGGTTAATTCAGAAATAAATCCTAACCAAAAACAGGATCAGCAGCTCATATTAAGCAAGAAACACGTCAATCTCATCATAGTAAGCATACTTTTGCACAAATGATAAAGAAAGGTGAACTTGATAGATAAAAATTAGCTAGAGTGCACTAATTTCTGGCTTTAAGCTCATTTACAAGGTTGATTCATATGTATTGAGCTTCAACAACTCCAAAATACAACTCAGATCTACAAAATAAGGTGAAAAACTTGAAGAAAAAGAGAAAATAACCCTAAGTTTCTCCTAAGATTCTCTCAATTTGATTTCTCTATAATTTTCTTCATTTTTCTCTATCCATATTTTTTTTAACAAATGGATTCTCTGAGCTCTTATACGTGTCATCTGTAAGTGGAGAGAAACTAGGACAAGTTGTAGTAAGTGGAGAAGAAGATCTAGCCGGAAATGTGCCTACTGCTACTTAAATAGCACTTGAAAGGAGTTAAACAACATCACCGTTTTAGTCTCTGACTCGAGGGTAGAATGATGCCTGGCAGGGTTGAATGGTGACTCTTTTTAGCCGTCGTTTTACTCCAAAACTTTGAATTTTAGCAGTCTTTTCTTAGATTTTCTTAATCAAATAAACTCCAACTGTAATGTTCATCAATCAAACACAAAATTAAGCCAATAAACATCAAATGTAACCAATTACATAACAATTTGGCTTTTAAATGGAGGCAAATATGCTATAAAATTCAAATCTATCAGCTCCCCCATACTTAGTTTTTGCTTGTCCTTAAATAAATCAATCTATCACTAGTTTCCAAACAACATATAATCTTTAAAAAATATGATCCCGATCAATCAACTAAAACTATTGAAAAGAATTCCTTTATCCTTCAATCAATGTGACAAAGTAAGAGGTTATAAATTTGATTCATCCAATCAAGTCACAATTGAAATTGATTTAGTTCATTCATCTTTCAACTCATCCTAAGATTATAATTTCATTCCAATCATAAAATGAATATAAACCAAGCAAGAAGTAACCTCATTGAACACAAATTAATATCCTTAAGTTTAAGCACTAAAAAGAAAAAGCAATGTAGTCCTAGCTTTAGTTGAGAAATCACTCAATCTTTCATACTCAAAGGTGAAAAGTTTATGGTGAATAACCCTTGGCTTACCGGATTGAGTAACCTTTTATCAATTGGCTTTTTTCACCACTCATAACCTCTAACTGGTTAGAAACCAGTAGAGTGAATGAAATAATGCTCACTTTTCACTCTTCTCTTTTTTCTTTCTTTTGCATTTTTCTGTGTTTTTCTTTTTCTTTTCTTTCTTTTTCCACTTTCTTAGTTTGTCAAAAGAGTGAAATTCTAAAGGAAAACTTGCCAATGATAGGATCAAGATCAAAAATATTTTTTTGTAAAACATTATAGATTGATTGGAAAAAGATGATAAAAAGATAAACTTGTGGATAAGTAAAAATAAGTATGAAATAACATCATTCCCTCCCCCATATTTAAAAGAAACATTGGTCCTCTAATGGTATAAAATGACAATGATAAACAGAATGCGGGAGAAAAGGAATAGAGAATACCCAAATAATGATTGCAACTCTTGAAAATTTTGACTTGAATGAGCAGGGCATACGCAATCATCGATAATAGTAGCTAAAAAAATTTAAGAAATATGAAAGCACAAGTGCAACACAAGAAATAAGAATGCTCCAATAGCATAAATATATCAATAATGTACCCAAAAGGGAGAATACATAAAAAGAACAAAAGAACTAAAAACAACAGAAAGGAAATACATAAAATCAAAACAAATAGGGTGATCCAAAAATTAAAAAACCTATCAAAAGGACTAGCCTAGAATAAAAGGGCTAGCCTAACAGCTAAAAGAAACTAGTTAACTTAGAGGAGGCAATCAATCATGAACAAAATCCCATAGAGCTAAAATCTGTCTTTGAATTATCCCAACTTACTGAAGGACATCTTCAACATGAGAAGATAGAAGATCATGTTTTGATTCTATACGAGAAAGGCATTTTTCGATACGATCCAGCTGATCTAAAGAATAGGGAATAGGAGCTCTACTAACGCTGGGGGAAAAGGTCTATAAACTGAAGGAGGAACATTGGGGGCAGGCAAAGTAGCTTATGAAGAAGCTTCATCTATACCTTCAGCCATGTCTTCAATTGGAATAGGCAGAGGAGGAGGCTTATGATCAGCCTCATCATGTTCACCCGGCTGGAGTGGCTACCAAGATAGATTGTGCTAAACACCTCCAACCTTAACATATCGCCAAGATTTGAGGCAAGGGTAGTAAATAATTGATGTGTGCATAGGCTTCACAACTGTTTGGACCTCAAATGAAATACTAGCCTTAGAAATACTCGAGTAATCAATGCTAGAAAACAAAAATTCTTGGTGGCATGCTTTGATCGAACTACATTCCTCATATTCTGAAAAATGAATGATGCCAATGGAAATCCCTTGATGGTTCCTAGACCATGATAAAGATTATGTTAAAGGTATATGTCATCATACTTTATCTTGTTCAGCCAACCAGCCCAAGGTAGAACATTTAAGCTGATAATTGCCACTACAATCTGCCTCTGAACAGATAATTGATAAGTTAGAAAATAATCCTTCCCAAGAGGCTGAATCAAACCCAAAGTAGTATGGGTAGCCTCAAATGTAAAAGAAGGTTCAAACTTGACATCATCACCATAAATCCTATCTACTCGATGATGATAAGGCTCACTAACATTCGACACATTAAGTAGATTAGAAATTGAAGCTTGGGTGACGTTAATAGGCACTCCTCTAACTGTAGACTGGATATCGAGAAGGTCTTCAGCATCCTTCTCTTCCATATTATTATAAAATTCACGTATGAGGATGGGATAATAAGGACCAACCAAAACCAACATAAGATCCTATTCCAACGTACAAAATGCAACACTGATTTGAAATTCCTCATCCAAAGCAAGGGCTAAAGATTTCTTGTCAATAAAGTTTTCTGGTAGATGAGTGCTATGCCAATCAGCATTCTCTAGGCATGTAAAATGAAAAACATCTCTAACCTCCCTCTTACATGAATTAAAAGCGCCTTGAAATTTTCTAGGAGGCATATTGGACCTAATTGAAGAAAATTAAACACCAAAATTAAGCATAAGTAGAGTGAAGACTCTAAATCATGCTAAAATCGATGAATATTGCTAAAACATGGGCTAATTGTCTAAGCTTAGGCAAAAAATAGTAGTATGCATCAATAATAATATTAACAACTCTAGACTAATGTTCCCAAATTCTTCCTAGTATTCCAATTATAAATATCGTTGTTCCTCGACAACGACACCAAAAAAATTGATGGCTGGTGTGTATAAATGCAAATTAACTCAAATTAATTCCCAATCAATGTTCTTTTAACACACATTTTCAACTTAATTCAAAATAACTCTGATGGCAAGTGCACCAGTCTCAAGTAATAAAGTGGAAGTAATTTTAAGATCCAAGTATGGTTCCCACGAGGATACTTTGATAAAATTGCAATTACTAAGGCAAATTTGGTCATAATTATTTAGAGAATCTCAATTGAATGCAAACATAAACAAGAATTAGCAAACAAATTCAAAGCATCCAAGTTATGTAGAATAACTTAGTTTGATAAAAAGAAGTTGTCTTAATGGATAAAATTAGTTAGGAATTTGTTCTTCAATGACCCAAGTGGATTAACAATGGATTAAGGGACTTATTCTAGGATCCATTCACTCAATCTAAGCAATGCTATGGTTAAGAGAGGGCTTAATCTTTAAACACTTGAGTTAGAGTTTGTTTAAGTCACAATCTTAAGCATAAGGCTTTAAAACCAAGAAATTTAATCCAAAAATTCTAATTTTCATATTCTGATCCTTAAGACAAATCAAAGTTTGGTTATTAAATGATTTAAATCATGTTGTTTAAGGATTTTTCCAATAAATTAGGTAGATTTCTCAAATCCTAACTTATTTCTTAAGGGCTTGTTTGGTATGGATGTGGTTTTGTGTTTTGTTAAGCACAGAAATAAAAAAAGACAACACACTAATATAGCACAGAAATTGAGGAAAAAACACAAAAATCAATACAAATATATAAAAACTACAATTAAAAACCACAACTAATAGCAATAACAAACGACCCCTAACTTTATCTTACATGTTTAGTGTAAAACAAGCTTTAATCCATTCCAAAAGTAAAGAAAAAACCTTAATCTAACAAGAAAACATATTTAGCACATGCTTAGGTCAATTAAAAAAAATCCTAACCAAAAATAGGATTAGCAACTCATATTAAGCAA
Source organism: Pinacopodium congolense (assembly GCA_028565735.1). Classification (NCBI taxonomy): domain Eukaryota; kingdom Viridiplantae; phylum Streptophyta; class Magnoliopsida; order Malpighiales; family Erythroxylaceae; genus Pinacopodium; species Pinacopodium congolense. The sequence goes on from JAOXYD010256405.1 coordinate 10,525, forward strand.
GAAACACATCAATCTCATCATATTAAGCATACTCTTGCACAAATGATAAAGAAATGTGAACTTGATAGATAAAAATTAGTTAAAGTGCACCAATTATTGCTCTAAACATGTTTACAAGGTTTATTTACGTGTATTAAGCTTCAACAACTCCAAAATACAACCCAGATCTATAAAACAAGGTGAAAACAGTGAAGAACAAGAGAAAATAACCCTAAGTTTCTCCTAAGGTTCTTTCAATCAAATTTCTCTCTAATTTTCATCTTTTTCTCTGTCCATCAATTTTTTAACAAATGGGTTCTTTGAGCTCTTATATGTGTCATCTACAAGCGGAGAGTAACTAGGGCAAGTTACAACAAGTGGAGAAGAAGATCTAGCTGGAAATGTGCTAACTGTTACTTAAACGACACTTGAAAGGAGTTAAACGAGGTCTGTTAAGCATCGTTATTTTAGTCTCTGACTAGGGGATAGAATGGCGCTTGGTAGGGTTGAATGGTGCCTACCTTGACCAATTATTTTACTCTAAAACATTGAATTTTAGCAACCTTTTCTCAGATTTTCTGAATTAAATTAACTCCAACTACAATGTTCATTAATCAAACACAAAGTTAAGCCAATAAACATCAGATGTAATCAATTATATAACAATTTGGCTTAAAAATGGAGGTAAATATGCTATAAAATTCAAGTCTATCACTGAGTAAGGGACCCTTTTCCCACTTTCATAACCCTATTTTCACTAAGTGAAAGAAACAAAAATAAGCATGCTTACTCATGATTACTAACCTTTTCGAATGTTTCATGATGAGAATATCTCCACTATCTATGCTCATTTTAATAACGTCATAAGTGCTCTAAAAGGTCTAGTTAAGACCTATTCTAATGTTAAGCTTATTAGGAAAAACCTTACGTCTCTACCAAAGTCATGGAAAGTAAAGGTAATGGCAATTCAATAAGGTAAAGATCTCAATATACTCCCTCTTAAATATGAGATGAGGATGAAGAATATTTAAAAAGAACAAGACATGTCGAAAAAGAAGAATGTAGTATTCAAAGTGTCCAAAAGGGAGGAAAGCAAAAATGAATAATCGCCTCTTAGAATAGAAAATGAGGAACTCGCTCTTATCATAGGAATATTGAAGAAATTCATGAGAAATGCATCAACGAGTTGAAGAAATTCATGAGACATGCTTTGAATGGGGTGAAAATGCCACTTGAGATTGCAATGCCTACACCTACAAGAAGAAGAAGAAAAAGAAGGAAAGAAGGAAAAGAAGGCATGGAAGAAGTAAAGGAGGGACTCTAAGAAAAATAAAGCACTAAAGCTGCTTGGTTCGAGTGAAATGATTGTGAAAGAGAGGAAATAGTCAACATGTACTTTATGGTACATAACAAGGTATGTCCTTCTCTCAATGAAAATGAATATGAAGTTCATTATTCTTACGATGAAATATTAGAACATATTGAAGATTTAACCAAGAAAAATAAAGAATTGAGTAATAAACACAAGAAAACCTTAGAAGAGTTAGATCTCTGCCAATTGTAAAATGAAAATTTTAGGAAATACATGATGTTGGTTAACAAGGAAATTATGAGCTCGTAAACAAAAATAAGACCCTAAAGAATGAAATTGAATCTCTCACAGAATCAATTGAAAATTTTAATAAGGGAAAAGAAAAGCTAGAAACATTATTGAGTGTTTAGAAATTCAGAAATGATAAACATGAACTAGGATAAAATAATGAATCATCCACTAGAAAAACTATTTTCATTCAAGAGAAGAACCTAGAAGATGAAAACTATTCTAAAATTGTTCATAATGCACCTAATAAACAACAATGTAGACATTATGCTTTCATGTAAGCTTAAAAGCCTAGGAAATTTCTTCAAAGACAAATGAATGATAGAAAAGCATTTATTCAACCTATAAAGTCTTTTCAAAGAGCTTAAAATATTTTTAAACTGATAAATTTCTATATAATTCGTACTTCTTTATGTTGTTTATATTGTAAAAACTATGAATATATTTCGTACTTTTGTTATGATCAATTAAATGACTTGTCTAACGAACATAAGAATCATAGTACTCAAAAAACAAAAACAATTTGGCTTCCAAAAATTAGTTATATCTCTTCAAATACATGCTAGTTTTTATGTTTTATGAACATTGCTAGTTTTTGCTTTGTGAATGAACATGTCATATGTTTATGGTTGTGAGTTCAATCGACCGACCATAAACATCGGTTGACCTAACTTAGTTTGATCAACCAATATTCAGTTATTTCTCTGATTTTGTCTTTTCGTAAACTGTCTTACTATTGGCTTGTGATTTCAACTTTTGTAGCCTCAGCCTTTGTAAACCTTTTGAAACTTTGTTTTCAATTTTATGTCCTATTTTGTCTTAGTTTTATATATTATAGATTATCATTACTAAAAGGATGAGTTAGGTATGTTGCTAATAGTTAAGGACCCAAAATAAGATGGGCACCTAAATCTATTTTCTTATTTTGTAGGACATTAAAAGGAAAAACAAATGGTATATAGATAGTGGTTGTTCATGACATATGACTTACAATTCCGCACAGTTCGTTACATTAAAAACTAAAGATGGAGGATTCGTACTTTCGGTGATAATGCCAAGGGTAAGGTAATTGGTATTGGAAAAGTAGGTAAAGATAATTGTCTTTTGATTGATAATGTCCTGCTTGTTAAAGGTTTAAAGCATAATCTATTGAGTGTTACTCAATCGTGTGATAGAAGTTATAAAGTGAGTTTGGTAGGAGATGAAAGTATTTTTCTCTAAAATGGATGACGATAGTGCTTTTTTCTTATGGAAAAAGGAAGGGAAAATTTACATTATTGATTTATATTATGTTACTAACCTTGAAGATAAGTGTTTGATATCTTTAAGTGAGTGTTCTTGGACTTGATACTGATAGCTTGGATAGGCAAGTATGGATCTTCTCTTGAATCTTAACTCAAGACAACTTGTTAGAGGTCTTCCAACTATAAAGTACAAAAAAGATAAAGTATGTGGAGCATGCCAAATAGGAAAGTAAGTAAGAAGCTCTTTTCAAATCAAAAAATCAGTAACATCCTCTAAACTAATTGAATTACTTCATATGAATTTATTTGGCTCGATTAGAGTAGGTAGTTTAGGAGAAAATTTATATGCTTTTGTTAGTGTTGATGAATTTGGTAGATTTACTGGGGTTTTGTTTTTTAGTACAAAAGATGAGTGCTTTAAATTATTTGTTAGTTTTGCAAAGAAAATTCAAAATGAAAAATCCTTGTTTATTGCATCTATTAAAAGCAAATATGGTAGAGAATTCAACAACGACATTTTTAAATTCTTTTGCGATGATCATGGTATTTCACATAATTTTTCTATACCTAGGACGCCACAACAAAATAGAATAGTAGAAAGAAAGAATAGGTATTTACTAGAAATAGCTCAGACTATAATAAATGAGTATGATTTGTCTAAATATTTTTGAGTTGAAGCTAGTATATATGCATATCATGTTATCAATAGAGTGAATATTAGGTATAATTTAGATAAAACATCTTATGAAATTCTCAATGGAAAGAAACTGAAAATTAGTCACTTCAAAGTTTTTTATTACAAATGAGATATCTTGAATATCAAAGATAGTTTGGGAAATTTTGACTCGAAAACAAATGAAAGCATTTTCTTAGGATACTCCTTATCTAGTAAAGCATATAGTGTTTATAACAAGGTTACTTATGTTGTAAAAGAATACATGCATGTTGTATTTGATGAAACTAACCCTTTTAAAAGAAAGAAAGTACTTGAGATTGATGATGCAGATTTATCCAAGGATTTGGAGAATCTTTAACTTAAAGATGAAGAATGAATAAGTAAAGAGCCAACTATTGAACCAAGTAAAAAAGGAGAAATGAAGAGCTACCAAGAGATTGAAAATACAAAAGTATCATCTCTCCGACAAAATTATAGGTGATATCCAAAGGGGTAACCACTCACTCTAGTTTTAATTTATCACATCTTGACTTTATCTCAAAGATTAAACCTAGGATTATAAAAGAGGCTTTAGATGATGAGAATTGGATCTTAGTTTTGAATGGGGAATTAAACCAATTTGAACAAAACAAAGTTTGGTCTTTAATACCTAGACCTATAGATCATCCAATAATAAGTACTAAATGGGTTTTCCCGAACAAATTAGATGAACAAGGGAATATTGTTAGAAACAAAGTGATAATATTAATTAAAGGATATAACCATGAAGAAGGAATAGATTATGATGAAACATTTACCCCTGTAGCTAGATTAAAAGCCAATCGACTTTCCTTGCATTTGCATCTCATATGGGTCTTAAAAGTTTTTTAATGGACATTATAAGTGCGGTTTTGAATGGTTTTATACAAGTTTATGTTATGCAACCCTCGATTTTGAATGACATGATGCACTAGAACATATTTTTAAACTATTTAAAGCATTATATGGCTTAAAACAAGCACTTAAAGAATGGTATGATAGGCCAAGTGCATTTTTGCTTGAAAATGGATTTGGAAAGGGTAAAGTGGATACTACTTTATTTATTAAGAAAGATAAATTTGGTTTGTTAATTGTTCATATATATGTAGATAATATTATCTTTTGTGTTGCTAATGAACACTTGTGTCAAGAATTTACTAAGTATATGAGAAGGGAATTCGAGATGAGAATGATATGAGAATTGAACAAATGAAGGATGACATCTTCATTAACCAATTAAAGTACATAAGAGAACTACTCAAGCATGGATTAAACGAAGACTTCAGGTACTCTAATAAGCACATCCACTAAATTAAATAAGGATGAAAATGATTGATGAGCTCGTCGTAAGCTATCAAATAAATTCCTAACTACTCAAGCTATGTAGTAATGGTGAGCTAGGGTCGAACCACATAGAGCTAGAATGCAAATGTTATTTCAAATGTTGCAATAAAGAGAAAATAAAAACACTCTAAATAGATAAAAGCAAGATAAACTAAGATGCAAAAGACACAAACAAAGAGACAAACACTAAAAAAATTTAGGAAAGTTGAATAACAATAGCAAAGATGTGGGTTGGAGATAATTAGGATGTCAGGATGATCATTAGTCCTAGAATCTAAATGATAGGTACTCTAGTTATGAAGATCTCAAACCCTCAGTTCCTCTAAATTAGACAATTCTAACAAGCTCTAAAAATACCCCTATTGTTAGCCTTATGGCACCCAAGAGGGGGGGTGAATTGGGTGTTTAAAAACTTATTTCGAAATTAAAACACTTTAAACACCTTAGGCCACTTTTAATATAATGCAATATTTAACCAAAATTCAACCTATATGGAATGCCAAACTTTATGTCAATATTGAACAAATTCAATCAATAACTTGGCAAACACAATTGCACAAATATAAAAGAGAGAAGGGAAGAGATTAACACCAAGATTATAGAGGTTTGCCTACCCCAAAGATAGACTACGTCCTCTCTCCAACTACTTGTTGAAAATTCACTAACAACAATC
>JAOXYD010256434.1:0-16055 GCA_028565735.1 Pinacopodium congolense
AGTTATTGGAAGGTACTTACAGTGGTCATTAACTAGGTTTCAAATCATGGTCTTCCTTGCATTTATTGATCCACAAGACGTCATCATTTTTTAGTTCCTAATTTGTTGAAATTTTTTATATGTCATGAAACCTTATGTCTTGGACACGTGACCTTATCATCTTGTAACATTTCGTAGCATCAGTTATGTGCATCATGGTTGTATATGTTGTACAAGGTCACATATATTTTGTATATTTATTTACAAACATGTTATAAAAGCATGGGTAGACAGATAATAAAGTGTTCCTATAATCTAAATAAGATACAATACAAGTAATGTGAGGAATAGGTACAAGGACCATATATTAAATTTATCATGTACTATTAATATTTATAACAACCATTACAATAAAGGGCCAGGGGTGTACTGGTAACTTCAATCTTAATGAGGCATACTTGAGAAGCTTCTTTCTAGTCAAAAGGTTTAGCATTAGAAATGTGGTTAGACTATTTATTCTTGCTTGTTTCATTAAGATAGCAATTTGTTTTACTCTCCGACCTATACATTGAAAGTGAAATCAAAGGCCCCCATTTTTCTCAACTAAATTCGAATGTAATATCTCCATCCTGTAAATCTTTTGTAATTGAAGTGGTCTTTCTGTACTTGGTATTATCCCAACAAGATTGAACATGTACATCAGAAGTCAAGGTTTGGAATCTTGTTTTGTAGTCGCTATCATTAATCTTAGAAATGAGGTCTACAAGTCATCGTTTAAAAGGAAAACAAGTATTGTTTAACAAATACACCTCTATGAGTTGGATGTTTGATGAATCTGTAACTTAGTAGCAAGATAAATTATAAAGAAATTCTTACAGTTTATTTTGAGCCTTGGTTATTTAAATTATACGTAGTTGCTTCATATGGATTATTGTGGTCATAGTTTAGGTATCATAAGGTTGGTTTTTAGAGGAATCTTTGGTGTTTTGTTGAAGTGAGTGTGGTACATTGTACAAGTTGTATAAAATATTTGTATGATTGTTTGTCAAGATACTGATATTTCATCTGTTTATAAGGTAGTAGAGGTTGTAAGAGAGGATATCTATACAAGCCAGTAAAATTTATAGTGGCGATGTATTTAAAGTTGCCTTTATGCATATATATTATTGTCTCTATTTAGTTGCTGCATTTTGTAGGTGAAAAAGTTGTGTCATGAATGTATGCAGGTAAAAAAAACAGAGGAGTAGGTAAGGTTAGCATAGAAGCAAGCTAGAGGACCAAGACAGAGAAGACAACTAGAATAGATGTAGGTCCAAAACCAAGTGAGGGGATTACCATAAAGAAGAAAATGAGAAGAAATGCAACGATTTTATTATAGGTGAAAAGTTATTATATTATGTTATAGGTGCATTTGATAAAGTTGAACTAGGAATGTTTGTCTATTTTATACATTATGAAATTGTTTAATAAATGCATGTAAGGAAAAAAGGAGCGAAGTTAGTATGGGAAGATACCCACAATGGATGGAAACAGTATGAAGAAGAGAAGTGTAGGAAACGAAGAGATTTGCACATTAATCATCAACTTATTTGTTATTTCATACTTTGTCTAAGATGTATTAGAGAGTTGTGCAAGCCTTTGTGCTCATAACTAACATTGCCTAAATATGATATTGATAAACAAATAGGAAGATGTGAGGGGGAGTGCTCAGGCTGTTCACAACTCAGCAGTAGAGGGGAGCAGTTAGAAGAAAAGATGTAGAAGAAATGAAGAGGTTTGCATAGAAATTAACCTAGGTTTTGCAATGTTATATGATAAATTGTTTAGGATGCATGAGTAAGCTCAGAAATATTTCATACATTTATATTTTTATCTAATTGTCATGTTGATTTGTAAATAGTAGGATGCAAGTAGGACTGTTTGTGGGTGTGGTCTCTCCTAGGTAAGAATTTTTATATGGATAATAAATGTAGGACTTACATATATTATGCTTTGTGACACAAAATTTACCTTCACTAATTGCAGACTTGTCAAATACGTAAAAAAGGTATATGACCTGGTAGATTTCCTTAGCACACAGTAGAGAAATTAGGTCCACCGTATGGATTTTAGGGAACTTCTTAGGATGAAATTCTTCATAATAAGGAATAACCTATGTTATTGGTTTTGTAAAAATTCCAATCCCGATGATTTGACATTGGTGATTAAGGAGGATCAGTGGAAGACATATGGGAGATGATGTCATGTGGATTTTAGATGTTCCAAATGGCTCTAAATGTGTGTTGTCACATATGGCCGATGATAAGTTTAAAAATTTACTCTATGATTATAAGGTTGTGGAGAATAAGATATCAGTTGAGTTTGTGATGGAAAAAGTGAATTCTGCAGAAAAAGAAGAATCTTTTCATAAAAATTTCATTTTATATGTGTTGAGAGTGCTTATATTCCAAAACCCATCTGATGGGATTAGTGCGAACCCCTTATGCTATGTGATTGACTTAGATGGGTGTGAGTAGATGGCATGGGGTCATTTTATTCTGAGTCACTTGTGCAATCAGAGGAGAATGTTCTAGGAGAACATTAGGAAGAAAAAATTTACTCCTTCAAATAGGTGGATGTGTTGCCATTTTGATAGTAAGTTACTAAATACAATTGTGTGTTGAACCTTCACATGTGCGTAAAATGTGTTATTGCTACCATATGATATGCTATTAAATTATTTATGTTGTGTGTAGATTTTTTATTTGAACCATATCAGTGAAAACCGGCCATTTCAGTAGAGTAATGTTTCAAGGATTTGTAACTAGGATGATGAAACCATCAATAAGGCTGTGGACATTGACAAGTTTGATCCATAAAACTATAGAAAAGTTAAGGTGAGTTTGTGAATGATGTGAAACTAAGGGGATGTTTGGTATAGTTTTTTAAATGGGTTTTGGCTTTTTGTTTTGTTAAACACAGAAATCGAAAAAGATAACACACTAATACAACACAGAAATTGAAGACAAAACACAAAAACCAATACAAATATATCAAAACTACAACTAAAAACCATAACTCACAACAATACCAAACGACCCCTAAGTTTAATTACAAAAAACAACTTGCATTACATGTGTTTATTTAGTACTGATTGTCCCCCTTTTGTAGATTTGAAGGCTATAATATGGGGTTAAACACCCCGTACACCATGGTGGCTACAGGGAAATAGCACGTCAAAGCTAAAATAACATAATAAAAATTGTACAATATAGGAGTATGAAAGCTATAACTAGAGAGAAGTTAAGGGAGGCATTTCTTCTAAACTAGAAGGTGAAAAACAAAAGGCACAATATGAGGTAGAGGCAATGGCATTGAATGTAAAACATGAAATTAGTGATTGATGTGTAAAAACAACAGATGAGCGTGTGTCGATGTGAATTGAAATTATTATATTCGATATCGTAGGTCTTAGAAGAATGTAGTCAACCTTATAGGACAATTCCGAAGGAGAAAATGGAAGGCAAGCCTTCATTGATGGTAAAAGAGAAATGTCAGTTATGGCATGTCAGAGCAACACGAGTTGTGGAGAGATCAACATCCACAATTAATAGAATAAAAAAGATCAAGATTGTGGTAATTTTGTCATAGAAGCTTGTTAGCATTAATTCATAATGCATTGATGATAAAAGAATAAACTTGATACTTAGATTTGTAGATGAAGAATGAACAACTAGTTACAAGTAAGGATGGTGATAGAAGTGCATTTACACACTTAACTTTGGTATACATGGAGTACCTATGTAGGAAGGTAGAGTCCAGAAATAAGTAGTGATGTTGTTCGAAAGATATTTCATTGTTCACACGTTAATTGTCAAAAAAATAAAATGGATAAACCCTTTATGTTTTTCAAGTGTGTTATGATGCAAGTTTGTTGATGCGGAGATCATAAGGAATGATCATTTCAGTCTAATGTTGAGTGAAGTTATGTCTTATTTTCATGGTTGTTTGTGGGTGAACAACATGGTTAGTTTTCCTTTTCAAATTTAATTTTCAGTGTATAATTTGGTGGTAATGTTGAAAAAAATAATGGGAGTTTTGAGTGGTTAGTCCTTGATAATTTATCAATGAATTTTCATCCATTTTGCTCTTAAAATGTACTACGGCTTTTGTGGTTGTGGATAGGTATATAATGAACTGTTCGTTTGGAGTATGTATAAAGAAAATTAATTGTTTATCATTTGATATGTTGAATTGGCCTCTGACAGTAGTGACATTATTCATTATTGTTGTATCGTCAGAACAAATGGATGTGAAAAAACCTTTAGATGTGGAGGGCGTAGCATTATCAAATAAAGAGGTATCCAGAATCATGACCAAATACATTAGACATTTAACTAAGGACCAAGAGCGGGGGATAGATGCATTAAAGGCTTGTAGAATAGACTTTTTAATTCCTGCATATTTAAATTTACTATAACATGCTTACATGCCCTGATGTATATGTTGTGCTACATTTATTTAGAGAGGATAATTAGTTTGCGTTGACATATTAAATTATAGTTCATGGTACCCTTTACTAGAAATACATTGGTAATGCATTTATGTTGATTTAAAGGGCAAGAAGATTATGTTGTTTGATTCAATAAAACGACATTGGAAATAGAATCAGCAATGATCACGAGAGGTGGTAAATATGTTTGGCATATCATTATATGATGTATAAGATGTCATAAATTGCATTTATATTGTTCAATGGGTACTAAGTTTCATCGTATGGTTGCAGGCCTATGTTCTTTTCGGAATGTTAACCATTATTGGTTGGACTTTAGTTACGAAACCTCTAAAAGGATAAGTGAGCCATGTCATATGTCGATGAATTCCCCACATAGGAGAACAAGTGCACATAATTTACACTCTTGCACGTGTACAATAAAATTTTTGCATTATTGATCACTTTATGTTCTATGTTAATTGGTTGGCAGCAATAATTATAGTATTTATTTTTGGTGTGCTCTTGTGTTTTGGCTTAGAAAGTGGGATTCCAATTTAGGAATTATGGTATGTGTCCTTTCTATAGTGTAAATAGTTCCACATTTTGCAATGCAGCAGTAATGATCTACATTTCTTTGTATAAAGTGCACATACAACAGTCATATGCTTATATTTATGCAACCGTGTGTTGGAGAGAAACTTCAACACATTGAGGCAAATCTGTGAGGAGATATCCCCTTCTAAAAGAACATGAAAAGAAGGTAGAAGAAGGTGAAATGGTGAAAGCATATGTAGACGTGCCTAATTCATAGGCGAAGGATCTTGTGCCACAAGATATGCACAGGACTAGAGATGCTTTAGAGTGAATATACTTATGTATTGTTTGTAGAGTCTAGTACACTATAACATTGCAAAGCATCAATATTTTTTTCCAAAGTATACAAAAGCATCAATAGTTCAACAATTTTTGGGCAAATCAAAAATAGTTTTTCAATAATGCAGAAATATGGGATAAATGAACTTCTAAAACTGGTCACATTAGTAATTATGAAGATTATTCTTGGTAAAAAAACTCTATAAGTTGATGGGAATTATTAGTACGATATTAGGTTTGAATTCTCAAATGCTAACATGTCGCTATTCCTATTATATCATACTTAGATAAAACTATGGCAACAATGTCTGCACTTAGTAATAGTCCCATACTGATTTCTAGCATGGTTGTCAGGAATGCTTTTTAAAACATAAGTGACGTTATGTTAAATGCCTTCATTGAAAGTGTATATATAATTATTGAGTCATGTACTCCTAAATAAAAATGGTTATTAGGAATATTACATGGTCAATAGTTGATAGTTTGCATTGTCATTTTTTCCCTCTAAGATAAGTTATAAAGTGAAATTAATTCCAAGAAATTTTTCCTACAAAGAGGTAGAGTGGCACTACCAAAAAAAAAAGCATTCTATTAGGTCATGTGTCCATTGTATATGTTAATCAAGAAAGGTCTTGTATTGAAACACATACATGATTGTGTGAAATGAATACTATTACATATAAGTTGATTAAGAATAGTCTTGTACGTCTAAAAACTTAGTTAAAGATAAAATTTATAGATCAACCTCCTTTGTTTCTTTTCTTTTGTTTACTACCCTGGCCATACAGCTTTCACCTTACAAATGTTGCTTCAACTATCTTTGTACATACTATATATTGATTAATACACAACACTCAATTAACGAGATTAAAAAGGATAGTCTTATACTGAAAAATAAACTTGCCTGTTTGAAATTCAATATATGCTTGTGGGCTACAACATCAAGCATGGCTCAAGAGAAATTTGGGGAATAACAGATATAGCTGAATGAGGACACAAGGATCCAATTACTTTATTACGCACTTACTATGAACGCACTAATCGTTTCAACATACAAAGTGGATAGCTATATATAATGAATTTTGAATTTGACGAAGGACAAGTAAAACTAAGGGCATGAACACCAGTACATGGGTTTACATGGTTACGTTCAATCTTCTGCGACAACCTTTGCATGGTACTCCAATAATCACTTGTGCTTCACCGGGTCCTCTAGCTTTGTTCTCTCAATGTTAACAACCCAAGTTAAGGTTACCAATATATAACCTTATATGTTGTTTTTCATTAATAAATATAATGATAAATAAATAGAATCACATAACTATCTTCTACCATAGAAATAATAAGGATATTTTCCCCTTCATCCCTTACAGTTGACCAGTCTAATATGGTATTCAAGGAACCTAATTAATGTCAGTCAACTGCAAATCTCACTCCAGTACATATAATCCTTAATTAATGTCAGTCAACATTGTTTTATAATGACATAATAATTCGTCTAACAGTTGTAAAAAGCATGTGATCTAACTTACATCTCTATTTATAACCTTGTGCAAACATTTGACTTTCCCCTCCTCCACATCCTACCAAAGTCAACATGAACATTAGTAATTACTACACTTATTTGTTAACATATACGTAAAGGTTAAGTATGTTAGAAGAGAAATAATAAAAAGCCCTTACAAAAGTTAGTTTGGGCACTAATATTCTCTTACCACATCTTCTATCATGTCATCGATCTCTTCCTAATAAATAGAAAACAACATAATGGTAAAATATTCTAGAAAAAAAATTCCATGGAGAAGTACATAATTGTACAATCATTTTCAATTAAATTACTTCATCAAAGTCATCATCCGATAAAGATTGAAGAAGATATTCCATCGTCATCTCATCATACAGACTTATGATCCAAACATCAACCTATTGGTAAGTCATTATAGTCTTGATGCCTGGGCCCAACGTCAGCATATATTCATCATTGTATATAAGTTAGTAGGTTACTAACTAGATGATTTTAAAAGAAACGCATACACATCTACATAGACAACAGGAATTAGTGACTAACATGTAACCTATATAAAGTGGTAGTGACTTTTCTGCCTCGCCTGTCTGTTAGCTTCTAACCTTATTTTTATGAAACTTCTCACAAAATTTGATCCAGAGCCGAGAAGCGGGTTCAACAAACAATCTTAAACCATGGATTTTCTAAGGTAAATGAGTTTTATACTGGTGGAAAATATGGTTGCATAGTTATTGTTTTCAGAAGTATCACCACTTTCTGTCTTAAGAATGTTACCTTATTCTACAACTAACCTTTGTTTCTTCATTATCTACCTACTGGCTACACCTTTTTTATGTCTCTTAATGTTTTACATTATTTTGGTTATTTACTATTCAGAAGGCTACTGGTGTAGAGGCTGCATTGTGTGTGTTCTATCTGTCACCCTTTTATACTACTCCTTCCCACAACGCAATCAAATCTGCATAGGTCTCATGAGAATCACAATTCCACCTACGATAACTTTCAATTTTTAAAGCTACTATAGATCACACACCCATTAAATAATGACGTTTACATTCCTTAATTTTGACATTTACACATCCAATTTGCTAGAGAGTAATACTTTGGGATATTTAACAATTTTGTAGTTTTGATCAAGTATTCAATTTATGAAATTACATGCATGCAAACATTTTTACAACCGAATGAACTCAATTATGGTAAGGACATGCATGTATCAAAAACTGCAACTACTGTGTGAAATTCATAATAAGGATTTTGCATCATTTGTGTTCACCTTTTATGTGTTTGACATGTGTAATTGATGACATCTATTATCCCCAATGTCAAAGGGACATCTATTAATCCTTTGTCTAAATCGAGCATTATATGAGTGACCATCGACTCTGGAAGGCCTAGGGTTTGACTTCCATTACCTACCAAGTGTAACGTAATGCGAGATTGTTATAAACAACTAATTGAAATTGTTACTCCAATAAACTAGTGGTTACACTTCTTTCAAATTAACAACCCATTATTACCTGACCATGTCGTGGAGTGTAGCCAAAAGTGGCTATCTTGACTCAATGGGTTTCCACGTTGGATTCATTTACCGATTTTGCCTATGGATATAGTGATTGCATGTTAGATATCAATGTCTTAACTTTAAATTAAGTAATGTAAAAGAATGCTAGAGAACCTATAAATCTTAATAGGGGCCTACTGGTTTTGGACATTGTTGTCAATAAAGGACGTAAAGATTAAACTTGAGGTCTTCAGCTCTGATGCATCCAAGTGAGATGGTTCTTTATTCCCATTTCAAATGTGCTAAATAAGAAGTGTTAGTATGCGTAACATCAAACTAAAAAATTAGAGCAAGTAATCCACATCATTTACTTGAAATGAGTGGCAATTGTTACGATTAAACTAAAATTATTAGTCGAAATGTGTCTTATATCCACTTGCAGTTGTTGGGATGACATCCTCCCAACATGGTCTGAACTTCTTATTAACAGGTCTCCCCCATTACCTTGATACTACAGGATTCCTTAACTACATACTCATTCCATCTAATTGATTGTCATCAGGGGCTTCCTCCATTCTTACATCATTGCTAAGTGTCAAAAAGGCTTAGTCTAACAAACTTCTGAAATACCAATATTTTGTTTTACTATCAATCGCATAGTCTAAAACTTTGTAAAATATAGATTCCAACCTCTTTACTCACTTTGCAACATCATCTATTTCACTGAATGTCTTGATTTTGGTGTAGTACCTTAGAACATCTTTGCGCCACCTCCTTAAAATTAGGTGATCGAGGAAACTGCTGACTTTCTCATGGATGAATATTCTGAATATGTGACGACAAACAATGTCTTGAATTCAAAGAAATTGCATGAGCAAATTGTTTATGATGATGATTCACTAACATTTATAGTGAATGACCTAACAACGACGCCTTCTCGTCTTATCTCTACAACACTATACATCTTTGCATTACCTACTAAAGGACTGCATGTTATATTGTTGTATATTACATATATTAATTCATTTTGGATTTGTCTGAACATTGTGGTAGTATATGCTTTTTGAAAAACCTTCTCTAGGTTGAAACACATTAGCAATGGAACACAACTCTTAGAATAAACATAATCAGACTCAGCCTCGTATGCAATCTTCTTTTTTATCATCTTCTCATGCTGCTCTATAAATTGAGTCAAGGAGTTATGTGCATGTACATACCGTCAAAATAACATACATTACTTCACTCCTCTAAGTTGTGGATATCCCAAGCTAAAATCTATCTCTATCATATGCCAGTACTCATTTTAAGTGATTGTTAAAAAGAAATTAAACTCAAGCATCTTTTAGGTTGACTCGTTTCACCAATTCATTCCATTTTTTTGTCAAAGTCATCTTTGTTTTTGGCATCATATATGACATCCATAAAACTTCCTTTCAAGTCATGATAAGAATTATGTAAGGAAAATTTCTTTGAAAATTTTCTAACAAAGAGCCATAAACACAACTTACGTCTTCTATTTGGGAATACTACATTAATGATGTTGGCCATGCTTTGACATTCGTCTATTATAATTCCCTCAGGGGCTTTCTTATTTATACATCTCAACCAAGTTCAGAAAATCCATACGAAGGATTTAGTCATCTCATCACCAAGGATAGCACATCCACGTAAAATAGACTGAGCATGATGTTTTACACCAATAAATGCAGTAATGGAATGTTATACTTGTTAATAAGATGGGTTGTGTCAAACGTAACTACATCACCAAACTCCTCGTAAGAAGCACAACTGCAGGCATCGACCCAATAAACATTCTTCAACCTCCCATCACCGTCACAGTTGATAGCATAGTAAAATTATTGGTTCTTCTACTTCATCTTCATAAACATTTTATGAACAACTTTTACATCTCCTCCTACTAGTCTACTCCACCTGATCATGTCCAAATAATTTAAACAATCCTTATGAGAGCATGAAAGATTTTTATATCCTCCAAAGCTAGTCACAATTATGCAAAGGTTCGTACATGGCTTTATTCCACACATGCCATTGAACTCCAACCTTCTTCTCACATCAACATCAACTAAACGATGTTATCACATGAATCTGGCATTGGTGGGGTTTAATATGTGGTTGTGGTTATTGTAAAACTTGACTAAGGTCTATCACCCTTCTACCAGTCGGTAGTTTAATTGAACTCCACAACCAATTCTACGGATGACCTTAGTAGCAACCCATTTTTCACTACTGACTCATGGCAACGGCCTCTATTGCATATGAATCTCTTGTATACATACGATCTATAGGGGTTTTTCTTGCCACCTCTTATTACAATTGCAATTCCCTTAAACCTGACGTACTCTTGATAGAATTGGAACACATCTTCCCAAATACCAAACTTTATACCCGTATAGAGAACAGGGAGTGATTCTTCATCATTATCAACACCTAGGATAAGGACATCCTGCACGTTCGTGGAATTACTATGATCACTGACCTCTATAGTGACATGACTGACAAAAGAAATGTAGATCATAAATATTAGTAAGATTGTATATGTGAAGTGGAAACCGCGTACATTGTAATATATGCAAATGGTACAAGAAAACAATAGATGATAAAATACAGCTCTCTAGTTATCCTTCTAAAACGGAGATGTAGGATGAAATGCAATTTTCAAACTAAAGGATATCTTTGGAAATAATTATTGACAATTCGTTAGTTTATCACCAAAAAAACATAAAAGTTATATAAACCTCCTACTACCTATACGGAAACAAAGAAACGAAACACACTGCATGTAACTATGTTTATTCATTTCATAAAATATACTATGATGAAAATTACTAACGAAAATTCCATATTGCTAGTGGCATGGATCCAATGGAGAAGTTCTTCAACTAGAGGTTACATTTGCAATACAATGTTATAATCCGAGTTAAGCGTGTCAACAAACCCTGCCCATGAAAGGTATCTGTTAAAAGTAAAAATGAGGAAGCTATAAGGTGCATAGTGTTCCCTCTATCAAGCAAGAAGTACCCTTTCACGCATATGAAAACTTATTAATACCTTTGAAGCTTTTGGATGGAACTAAGAAGTAATATGTTTCCCTAAAGGTTATATGTTTAATTTGCAAGTGATGTTTTTAAACCTGTCATGTTGTGTTAAAGTGAAGTAGATATATGGAAATGCATGAGTCGTTATGTTAAGGATGTCATTGTACGTATGAAAATGAATGTGTTGTAAAAGGCATGTGTTGATCAAACCCTAGTATAATATAAAATGTAATGTACTCCTTCATCTTTTGCTTCGAAAATGATCAATCACAATTTTTTCCACCTAAAAATTGTGTTCTCTGATATTTTTTCACTTTTATAGTCACTTAGCACTAGAATCATTAACCTAGTTTCTATGTTGACAACATAACTTCAATTAGTCCACATGATAGATAATTTAGTAATTTGGTTACAACTCAGTTCATCCAAAATGAGTTCAAAACATTCATTGATGGTACACAGAAGTTGTGTATCTAACATGGCATGAATTACTTCTGGAGTTCCAAAGCTTGGAAGGATATGATCAACATCCTAATGGATTAGATGATGTAACCATTCACCCTTAATATGTTATGATTTCTTTCATCAATTGTCACATGAATTAGTCTGATTGAAATTAATGAGGATGCTATTTAAAATAGTTTGGTTATGATGTAAGAATGACCCTAAGGCAGGTAAAGTATTCACAGACTTGACAAATTTGTGAAAACATTAGGGATGGGGTTCTTGTTAGGAGATTTGATGTAGTTGTATCATGTGAAAGTTGTGCAACCCCTCCTCTTCCTAGTACAAGCCCAGGGAACCACTTCTACATATTGATTCCCTGTTTCACATAAACAACTTTGATGAAATTCTATTCTTATACAAATCATACGTCAGGATCATGATTACACAGACAGGGGAGGGTGTTGGTTATAGGGGAACGGTTGTTGGTGGTAAATGACATGCTTGTTTCCTACCTTATTTGATGAAGGTTACTATATTATCTATATAATGTATAGACTTGGAAACGGAAATGGACAAAATGCCAAAATCACAAGATAGTTTGTCGTTAGTGAAGAACCGTCTGCCATTGAGGACATGTCACATTATTTTGTTAATTATACTATGTCTTATATTTTACGTTGACTGTCCACGAATCTAACGTATGATAATCAACACTAATTCCTCTCTTTTAAAGTAGAAATTGCAGATAGTGTTGTAAGGAGCTATGTGAGACAGTTGAAGTTCCAAATACAGTTGCTAGTTTTGAGGTATAACTACTTACAAAAGGAAAACAACTTATTGAAGGCCGAGGTCGACTATCTCCATTTAGTATTGATATATGTAATACAATTTCGTTCATCGTAATATTCAACGTGTATGCATCAACAAGTAGTCACATTTTTAAAAGTTAGACATGGTGTTGGCATAGGCACAACGTGTTCCCCCTCCCCTAGATAAGGTGAAAATATTATCAATTGCTAGAAATCACAAACAGTGTGCAATTGATGACAATGCAGAAATGAACAGAAAAAGAAAGATAGAAGTTATTGTGATAAGTGATGATGAGCACACCGATGATGATGATCACTTCATGTAGGAATTGTGCTACACTAATTCACTTCCCACTAAGAGTTACATTGATAATTTTGACATATAAAATATTCCTATCCCACTTTTGGAGGTTAATGGGGCATTGAACTCTTTTATTTTGTTGAATTTTTATTGAATCAAGAGTTGGTTCCACCTTTGTTTTGATGATGACAAAGTACTTTACTAATATTTTTATAGAACTTGTTATGTTTGTTAAGATAGGTTTGATGAAAACAAGTTATGAAGTGTTTAATGGAGACTTGAAATGCATGGTTGTGGAGCCTTAGAGTTGAAGAGCATATTTAAGAGTTTGTGTTAAAGAAATATGAAGTTGAAGACCTTCTTAATGACATGAGAATCATTGGAGATGAACTTGAAGATTGAAGATAGAAGATCGAGTTCAAGAGTAAAATTTGATAGGTTTTTGTGTAAGTTGCTTTGTAAGTCTTCTCTTAGTCTTATCATAGTGTGGAAATTGCTCAATCATGTATATACATTCATATTTATTATTTTCATATAAGATGCATAATCAAAAGGTGTTATTTGTGTTTCATGTATGTGAAAGTCCTATTAATGTTTGATTAAATACATGTAAGGTATTGCATGAGTCTATGTGTTGAATGAATTGAATAAATGATGAATGGATGAATAAATTGGTATAATTAATGATTTGGTAAATTGGACTTAAGTCTTGGGTTGTATGAATTGTTGGGATTATATGGATTCAAGTTGATTTGGTTAAGCACGAGATTGTATATGATAAGATAGATGGAATTGATTAGATTAAAATATTAAGGAAATTTGTGTAAAATGTGATAAATTGAATTAGTATTGGTTGGCTTATGTTAATATATGTTAAATTAGGTTAAGATGAAGTTTAAATGGATTTAGGCTTATTTGGGACAAGGCAAGTTAACCTAAGTAAGGCTAGTCGACCGAATAGATATAATTGGTTGACCAAACATGTGAAGGTTGAAGATCGATCAACTAAATGCTTAAAAGTTGAAATTCGCTCGACTGAATGAAGAGATCAATCCACTGAATAGGTAAATGTTGAAGGTCAAGCGACCGAATGATTGTATCAATCGACTAAATGCTACAAGTTGGCAGATGAATATTGGAAAAGACTAGTTTTGCAATGGTAAAATAAATTAATGAATATAAACATTGGGAAATGACTATTTTCCCTTAGAATGGATATAAATATGTTTGTTATGTGTGTTTTTATACAAGAAGAAGTGTTAAAAGCTTATATACAAGTGTCTTATGTGTTCTTAGTGTATTATGTATTTTATGAAGTTGTGCATTTATTGTTATATTAGTGTGAGCCCCTAAACACTTTGGTAAAGTCAGGACATTTTTATGGAAGTGTTTGTTAGTGAAGTTGGGAAATTAAGAGTGAATTCTTGTAAGTGTTATTCTTGAGCCTTGAAAAAAAAGAGTGTATTGTGAGGATATTCCTTACCCTTGAAAAGGGAGTGTGGTGAGGTCATCCTTTAGCCTTAGAAAAGGAAAAGGGAAATGTTATCCTTGAGTCTTAGGAAAGGTTATCCTTGACTACGTTGTATTTATTTTAATTGCAATAGTACGAAAATCTCAATAGAAGTGTTGAGGACTAGACGTAGAGTAAAGTAGATAGCTCCGAACTAGAATAAATAATTTTCTTCTCTCTTCACTTACTTTTTTATTTTTATGCATTTATTCTATTTTATTTTTATTGTTTATTTCAATAAATTATATTTGTTGTTTAGTTTCCGTGTTTAATTAAATTGGTAAAATATTAGCTTGCATAATTTAAAAGAAAATTTTAAACACCTAATTCACCCCCTCTTAGATGTCATACTGGCCTAACAATTTTGTATATCTTTATCACGTCGATGTGCCCGAACAAAAAATTTAAAATACATTTTCTCAAGTTCAAAATGAAATTGCTAATACACACGATATTACTGATACTAGTTATGACATGTAATTATTTCATCCATTTCAATGATTATTAACGATTTGAAATGAATTGCTACAAAGCATTGTCACATTATTGCTTGGTGTAAAGGTTCAAGTGAGAAGTGGATGGTAAATTGAATATAATGGCACAAGAAATTATGTGGACATTGATGTTGCATTCCATATTTTATATGTCAACATATGCTACATGTCAAAACGAATGAATGCTATACAACTGACCCATTCAAAACAAACTGCAAAATTGTAGTACTAAGCAAAACAATCGAACAAACAATTAACTAATGCCATACAACCGACCCAGTCAATATGAACTGCAAAACTGTAATATCAATCAAACAACGAATTGATGCCATACAACCAACCCATTCAAATTTAATAGCAAAGCTGAAGTACCATACAGAAACGTCCATCAAATAACAAATTCATGCCATATAACCAACCCATTCGAAATTAACTGTGAAACTATAATACCATACAAACACACTGATCAAACAATCAATGAATGCCATACAACTGACTTGACACCCCAGTATTTCATTAATCCCATTGACTTAGATATGCTAAGAACATTCCCTTCAACTAGATAAACAATTCGTAAGTTATTTTGTTTTCTTCGATGCATTCGTATCCACTTTTACGTCATTGTTTCTATTTCATTTCTTTAATAAACTAGATTAACATATTCATAAGGCTCAAAAGAAAGACAAAAAAACAGAGTATGATGTTACTATAATCAACATGTAGCTCATACTTACTTCAATTGTCTTATTATTGGGATACATTGCACTTTTACTATAATTTAACAATGCTTATATTCATATTGTTTTTATATATTAAGTTGGTAAGTTGGATGAATACATTCAATTTAGCACCCTTCAAAAAAATTTAACAAAGTATTTGGTCTCGTATGAAATAGACGAACCAAACCATGAGGTTTGGCTAAGAATTTGCTTCCTTTATTTTACGTAAGACAATTTATAAGTGCTAAACCTTCAAAACATTATAACATTATAATATCATATGTTTAGTGTTTGGTAGGTATCTAAGCTGACATCAATATATCTTACATTATGTATATTAACAATCAGGATTTTCATATTCATA
>JAOXYD010256445.1:0-16055 GCA_028565735.1 Pinacopodium congolense
GTTGTTAATATGTTAATTTTATATTATTATTGATTTTTTGAGACAGGGTTGAAAATATATGGTATAATATATAGGGGTTATTTGGTAAATTTTATAAAACTCAAAGACTAATTTATAATTTTAAAAAGTTAACCCGAAATGGTACCGGTATTGAGCTGTACCGGTACAGTATCGTTTCAGAATAAAATCCAGTACCGGTACTAGTACCGTATTCAAAACCTTGATTTCATCCAAATATAGCATCAAATGGTCGTATATATTCTTTTTTTTATTTTTGTTTTATGTCACTAATTATCATTTGATTTCTTCCTTTACTTTGCTCAACAATATGTCTTAATGTTTTTTTTTTCTTTTGGAGGTACCTTAGAAGTACTTTTACCTACAAAACAACCTTAATAGATTTTTGGTACTCGTACTAACTTGGGTCCTTAAGGGATTAATAGCCTTTCTATCATTTGAAACTTTTGGCATAACACTATAGCATCCTAACTTATTATAGAAAAAAGTTCTCAACTTATCCATAATGTCCAAAATAATTAAAAAATAAGGGTGCATGACTCCTAAATGTATGTCAATATACATATCTATGTCTTAAGTCATTATAACTTCTGTATGTAAGATATTGTGACCTAGGACAACTATCTTGTCATGCATTTCTAGACCTTATCTCTTTACGTTTGATCCTTTTATGAGACTTAGGATGACAATGTCTAATGTTTATAAAATTTTATTTATTCATATGATGATATGATAATCATTTTGTCTTATAAAAGATTGAAATGCAACCATTTATGGTTTTGCATTCCTATGGAAATTACTATATTTATTCACATGCATTTCCTTTTTAGATTTAGATCTAAATGTATATATAAATGCCTATTTTTGACTCTAAGGTTGGATTTTAAAGTTAACGTATCATTTAACACAAATGGCTTAAGTACTTGTTCCTCTTCTAAGTTCTTTCCTTTAACAAATGTAGTCTTACTACTTAATAAACCATTCTTATGAATATATCCTAAGACATACTTATCATTGATGTTTTTTTTATGATCCAAGTGTAAATTCTAAACTTTCCTTTTATTTGGTGAATTTAGATAAAGAATTCCTCACTCTTTCTAGTTCTTTCTTAGTGAAGGATTCTCTCATTTTAACTTTTTCTCATCACTCTTCATTTTCTCTAATTCTACTTGTTTCTTTAAGGATGCATTTTCTTCCATCAATTTGTGCATATCATTATCATCCACATTCTTTGATTCTACAATTTTATATGATTCATTTTTCAATTTTTCATTCTCTAGTTGGCATGCAACTAGAAGTTTTGATGTTTCCTTATGCCTAGAACACTACTTTTTTCTTTTTCTTAATCACTTCTTCTAAGAGTTTAACTAATTCATTATAGGGTAACTCATCAATACAATCATCATTATCATTATTGAAATTTGAACATATAGGTAACTTATCATTATCTATAAAATAATTGGATTGTACCTCATTATATAGAAAGAATATGTGAGCCACTTCTTTATGCATAATATCCTCTTCTTCATTTTGATTTGTGCTTTCATAGATATCCTCCAAAATGCACCATATTTGATAAATGGATTTGTAATTTGAGACTTTATTAAACTTAATCCTACTTAATGCATAAAATATAATATGTATAACTTTATTACTAACGGTTATAAGACTCATCTTTTTCATCCCACTCAAACTCATACTTTAGTGCTAGTTTTTCTACATTATCTACAATTATGGTTTTTTTTGGGATATAAGGACCATTTTCTATAATTTTCCAAATTCTATTCCTATAGCTAAACAAAAGTTTTTCATTCTAATTTTTTGATCCTTATAATTGTTTCCATCAAAATAAGGGGGTCTACCCAAACTATCAAGATGTGTTATGATGACCTTTGCTCACTATTTTGTTACAAATAATCATATATGATTCATTACTTTGATATCAATTGTTGGTCCCTAGATAGCATCTAAATGAGAGGTGAATTAAGTGTTACTAAAAATTTTAAGTTTTTTTAAAAATCTTTTGCACCTCACTGAAAGTTCCCTCTTAATCTAATTGCATAAGCTAAACCATCTAATTAATCAAAGCAATTAGACTTAAAAAATATATGTTAAATAATAAACAATTGAAATATAGAAGCTCAAAAAATATAATAAACAATAATATGATGGAAATAAAGTAACTTAGAAAATTAAAAAGAGATCGGGAGAGAAGGAACAAACAAATTTATATTGGTTCAATGTCAATTCCACACCTACGTTCATTTATCAATGCCTTATTGGAAATTCCATTTTCAACAAAAGATTCACAAGCATTTCCCTTTTTCACAAGCTTTGGATAACTCTTGCAATCACTCATTTTTTTAATGGGCACAACTGTAACCCTTACAAACGCTCTCTTTTTCTATGGGTATAAGCGTAGCCCTTCTCAATTTCAAACTCTCAAATGAACCATCCATAAAATAAATTTAAAAAGAAATATAGCATGTTTAACTAACTTAAGTACTTAAGGGCCCACAAATAAATTTGAGAATGAATCTGACAACTTTCATAACACCGAAATCAATCAAATACTCACACAAATGCTAAAATCACTTTTTGATTATGTTCCACACTTAATTGATACTTAACACACTCAATGGATGCTTCAACAACACCTAAGCATTTCTATATATACATGAAAAACACTTAACCAGTCGTTTATGACCTTTGTTACACGTTAATCATTCATTAATCACATTTTATCACTGAAAGCTAACTACTTATGTTTGTTTTAAGCTATTATCGGTTGACTAGCACATGCATCCAATCAATTAATCACTCGTCGACTAATGTCTACCACTAGTCAATTATTCTAGGCTAAAATAACATAGTAGTTGACCAATCTCACGCACTACTCACTGGTTGACCACCACCGGTCGACCAATCCAATGTCTAGATTAGTTTTTCATAAAAAGTTCACACTTAAATATATTTAAATCATTATAAGATAATTTCCATCATTCTAGAACACTTTCTTAACATGCATGCACGTATTTTAACACATTCACACAACTTAATCATTTTTTTTTCACATAAGCTTTAACACATCTACACACATTCACACTATCGAACTTCAAAATTCATCCTATCACTTTCAAACATTTTATTGCACACAAAATTTAACCTATTCACATAATTTTATCCCATTCACATAATCTAAACTCAATCATTACTTTACAATCACACTTCACCACACACATCAACCTAGTTCCTAAAAACATCTTAGTGTATGAAGATCATCTTTAAAAACCATTCAGATACAATTCATCTTGATCACGAATCCTATATGTAAAATCCCTAAGCATGAATACAAGATTCATAATGTGAGCCTACTAATCCCTAAGGAAAGACTAATATGATATTTAAAATAAAAGTTAACATAACATATCATTTATACTATTTTGGAGGTTAATCTTTCATCTTTCAAGTTGGTCTTCAAGTAAATATTACTTTTGCTCCAATACTCCTATTTATATATACTTGGTCATCTTCCATCTCCACTTTTGCTCCAAATCATATTTCTCAACATCGTTTCCTCAAACCTATCCTTTGGATTCATCAAGAATGATAAATATAATAGTAATAAAGTTTTTCATTATCAAAACTTAAGTAGAACCACTCTTGGTTCAACACTAAGCTTTATACTCACCTAGACACTCCTATAAGCATAAAATAATCCTTGATTCTAGTTGTTCTATTTGGTCATGAAGCTTTTAGCCCATTTCCTAATCTTGAATATGTTAGTTATCCTAATACTATAGCATTTAGTGACAATGTTTTCCTATATCCTTTTTATTTAAACATTGATCATGTCCCTACTACACAATTAATTCATTCATTATTTTAATTCAGATCTCATTGTCCTTAATTTTGGAACTCAATTTTCACTTTAAGTTAAGTGTTTCTTTTTGGCATTATCATGATGATATACAAGTAAGAATAAGCAACAAAGGCCTTAGTTATGGGAATGTTACAGACAACTAGTCAACAGAGATAGGAAGTGGCTAAAGGTGCTAATTTTATTTGAATTAACTTAAGAAAGAAGGAATAAGGAAATTCTGAGGAACAATTATGTGTAAGGAGGAATAGGGAAAGTTCTTTTAAGCGTCAACTTAACTCGTTAGAAGAGAAGGTGAGCTTCATATATGAAAGGCTAAAATATGTTTAAAATGAAAGGATTGCTTACTCTAGAATAGTTAGGGTCTAAAACCCTACCTCCAACATGAGTTAAGATCATGACTTGAGGTAACTGACCACCCTCACCATACTTGTTAGACAATCAAGATATTATGAGATAACTTAATACTTTTTCTTTTAGAAAATGCTTCGACAAGAAATTTTCAAAGGAGCTTTTACATGGATTTAATTTATATAAAGTTGAAAATATCAAAGTAAATCAAATTAGTCAAATTATGCTTTTATTACTACAATATGATTTGTTTTATACTTGTACAAGCTTGTGATGAGAAATTGGATTTTATATGAAGATAGATAATAATTTGGTCAATTTTAATTACCTATTCTCTCTTACATCATGTATCTTACCTATATACCTAAATTATTTGCTTTCATATGCAGAAAAATGATGGCATGCTCATTAAACCTCTTACTTTTATAAGTGATTATTGATACATATATTCATACTACTATGAAAGAAAGATAAGTGAAAAATGAAGAGAAATCCCTATTAGAAAAGATTAAAAAAAACCAAGATGTTAAGAACCATTATAATCATAGTGATCTAAACTTGAAGAATAAAGAGAAGTTATACTAGATTACTAAAGACCATATTTTATCCAAGCTAGGGAGTGGAAAATCTATTATTAAAAAGGAGATGGATCCCAACACCCAAAATGAAATAATAAGTTAGATTTTATTTTTGGTTTAAATGGACAACAAATTTGATCCAAATTTTCATAAATCATCATAGAGATGGAATATTTTTAAATATGCCTCATCTTAATCTATAGAGTTTAGAATCAGTATAAAAATATGTATTTCTTTTCCTTGCATGTTTATGTTATGTTTTGCATAACACTGTTAACAAAGAGAGAGAGAGAGAGAGAGAGAGAGAGAGAGAGAGAGAGAGAGAGAGAGGAAGAGAGAAAATAAATTAAGTTAAATTAAATTAAAGCTTGAAAATGGATCACAAAGGGATTTCTTAAAAAAAAAAAAACACATCTATGTTAGATCATAATGACATTACATCAAAAAGAACTTTAGACAATAAGTAAAAGCAAAGATGGAAGTTCAATTATTCTTACATTTTCATTAAGGCAACAGAATTAATGTCGTTGTATAAAGTGGTACTATTATAAATGTAAGACAACAAAATTTCTTGACTAGATAATGATTGTTTCAAGTATTTACTAAAGTAATATAATACTTTTAAACTATAGCAACAATTTTGAATGGATATATCAACATTTTGACTCCTTAAAAGGTAATGAGTAGATTTTTTATACCACGATATCTAATAATAAAAGTAAAAATTTATCCTTTAATTAAAAATGACATATTAATGTAATAGAAAATTTTTGTTATTGAGTAGTCAACTGTTATACATACATTAATGTTTATAAACACAACAATAGATAATATTAGAAGTAGCCTTACATACATTAATGTATGACATATCCTAACTACCATAGCCAAAATCTAGACTTGTATAATTCAACCTTTAACATATCTAACATACAATAGCTCAAAATCATTACCTAAAATGTACATTTACAATATCTTCTTCTAGTATATATGGACTATATATAAGTGTATCAATAAAAATATAAAACAAAGATCATATGTATAGTTACTCTAAATTGATTCACAAAGTACCTCCTTAATAGGGATGAATTTTGTCAAGTTTTAGTATGTCATTTCACTTGAATTCATCCATTTTTTCATTTAAAAGTGTTCAAATTATGTCATATTGTGTTAAATGACATGTTAGAGGTGTTAATACAAGTTCCAGATCAAATTACCAAGTTTTGGAAGGAATTAGAGGAAAAATGAAGCAAAGACTGTGATTCTACAACATATATGGTGGTCTCGAGGAGATATATGGTGGTCTAAGTAGACTGTCATATGATAACCCACCATATTGCTCTCTGTCACTAAAAAATAAAAAGGGGAAATTATTATTTTTCGCATCCTTAGTCTTATCCTAATTGGAAAGGGTATTTAAATGCCTATTAAGCTCAGAGATAGGGGAGAGCAGCCATTAACGTTCTTTAAGAGCTTTCATCTTCATTTCTTAGGATTTCTCTTAGTTCTTCATGTTCTTAGTTGGGTTTTGCTACTATTTCATTTCTAGTTGTTTTAGTTCATTATTTTAAGTTATATTAACTTTCATTTAAAGTTGTTTAATGCTTTCTTAGTTGTAATCAAATTTGTCTATCTTCTATTATAGTTAAGTTGCTTGTTTATTGGGTTTTATGGCTAAATGTCTTACATATTGTAAGAATCTTGATTATAAATGAATAGACGGTTTTATTTTCAATTTACATATTTTATTTTAATAGTTTAAGCTTGGTCTTATTGTTTTAGGTTTGTCTTTATTAATTACTAGCACATGTGAAGATTTATTTTATGGGTTTCCATTTATTTTTGGTGATTTTGGTTAGTTTATGCTTGGTAGTTGAGATTTATGCATTTCTTGGCTCTAAAATATTTATTTTAGTTTTTGTTTTGATTTTGTGTGCTGTAATTTATGTTCTAATGTAATTAGTTTGGGTTCTATAAATTGTGTATTTATTTAATTATTTGTATGAAAGGCTTGAATTTTCATTAGATTAAGTGTTAAATCGTATTTTTCACGACTTATCTTATATTTTCCAGCCTTGATTTCATTTTATTAAGTATGACTATGTTTATTTAATCTCCATTTTGATTAATTTGAGCATGTGTGGCTAATTTTCTAAGGGTTTGAAGGTATTAAAGGGATGAAGGATGATTATTTGTGAGAATGAAGTTAGGCTTGTATTGAATTGATGCTTTTAGGCTTAGGATAGTTTTGGAAATTTGGATTAATGTCAAGAATTATGAGTTATTTCTAGACTTGATCACCCTTATGGTAATTTTCTAATTTGAACACTAGAATTAAGCTTTGATATGTAATAGTTAATAGAGATTTTTGAAAGTAGCAATATACTAGTTAGATTTGTAGGTAAACTTAACCAATTAGTCTAAGTTCCAATATTTTAGGTTACACTTTCCAAGCTTACAAGTTAGTAGCCTAAGTTAGTCATTCCTTATTGCCTAATGCTTCTTCGCTATTAAACTTAGAGAGCTTATTCAAGATTATAGAGAAGTTAGATATATTTCTAGAGCTTGTTAGATTTACCTACTTTGTAAGAACTAAGGATTTAAGAGCTTGTTCATATCCATAGGCTAACATCTTGGCTAAAGCATCAGTTATCTAGATTCGAGGATCAATAATTATCTTGAAATCTCAATGATACCTTCAATTCATTTCTTTTATATTGTTATTAATTTATCATCTTTTGTATTGTGTTTACCTCTTGAGTTACAATTGTTATGTTTTAGTTTATTTAGTTCTTATTGCATTAAGGATTTTTGTTTTTATTTTTTTATCCATACAACATTTGAAATAGCATATGCATCTTAACTCCTTGTGGTTCAATCCTAGTTCACCCTACTACACAATTAGGTAGTTAGGAAATTATTATTTAATAGTTTGTGATGAGATACTAAATTTTTGGTGCCATTGCCAAGAAGCTGGCATTTGTTACTTGTTATTTCTAGTGTCGTTTTATTCTTTATTTGTTGACCTTTCTCATCTTATTTTCCATTTTGTTTGACTTATAACCCTCCAAAGCTTTCAAGGTTGTAGAAATTTACTATAAAGAACAGAGGGTCACTTCTTTCTCCATTTAATCCTTTTTTATTTTTTCTTATTGTAGTTTGCATGAGGCTTCAGCATTCCAAACGCATTCAGCATAATCTAATATTTGAGAGTGGTACTTCATAATTTGAAGAGGGAACTGAAGAAAATTTAAAGGAGCTTCCAGAGGAAGTTGAAATCAATATGGAGCAGTACTAGTACACATTGAAGGAGCTTACAACTCCTACCTTTAACCCTGATATTCTTTGCATTAATTATATGAACTTTATTTTGAGATTAGACCTGGTTTAATTCGTGCTTTGCCTATTTTTACATGTCTTAGGGATAGCAACTCATTGGAATATGGCTACATCACCAACCCTGATGAGTCTATCGCAGACTATCAAATAATAAATCTAGCTAGCTTAACTATATAGCTAGGGTGAGATAGGGGGATCCACAGGGAGCTAGAGGGTACTGCTATTTCTAATGTTGTAAAAGAAAACAAAAATAAAAACCCCCTAAATGCAAAGAGAACTAATATAATTAAGACACAATAAAAACAACAAAAAAGACAAACACAAAGTAAAATACAATAAACGAACAATAATAAAAAAAAATGAGCCAAAATAATTTTTGGGATTCTAGGATAACTATTGATCCTTGAATTTAGATGGAAGGTGTTTTAGCTATGGTTTTAGCCTCTAGGTTCAATCAAGCTCTCAAACCCTCAATTCTTCTAACTTAGATAAATCTAACAAGCTCTAGAAATGCCCCTATCTTCACTATAACCTAAAACAACCTCTCTATATTTAATATTGAAGACGCATTAGGTACTAAGGAACGACTAACTTAGGCAACTAACTTGTAAGTTCGAAAAGTGTAACCTAAATGTATGGAACCCTAGATTAATTAGTTAAGTATCCTAACAAATCCAACTAACCTATTGCTAAATTTTGGAAATTGATAAGAACAATTACGTAATCACATGATCAATCTTAGCATTTGAATTAGGAAATTACCTAAAGGATGATCAATCTTAAAGACAATACCTAATTCATGACATTTTACCAAGGTTCTCAACCGACCTAAGCTTAAAACACTAAATAAATTTAAAGCAAATTCCATTCTCACAATTAATCATTCCATCATCCTTCCTATACCTTCAAACCCTTAAACACCTAACGACATATTTAAATTAACTAAAACACAAATTAAATAAACATAAACCATACTTAATCAAATAAAACTAAAGTTAGAAAATTAAAAACACTAAAGGAGAAACAAAATTTAAAAATTAAACTAACACAAACAAAAATTACTTAAGTTAATAATTAATTGACTAAAACTTAATTAAACTAAACTAAAACTAAAGCTTTAAATAAAAATTTTAGCATATATAAATTGAACAAACATTGAAATTAAGTAATTAAAATTATAAGAACAAGTACAAAAACTAATTATCAAACATAAATTAACTAAAGGCATAAAGCATAAATGAAAACTTAACACTTGATAAACATAACATAATAACATAATAACTCAAAGGGTCATTACATAAAAGAAAGCAAAACAACATATGAGTTAAGGCCAAACATCGGCCAAGAAAAAAAGAAACAAGTGAAAATGAAAACAAAGCAAGACATAGCATTTGGAAAAAAAAAATAAAGTAATTGAAAATGAAAATAAAAAAAGTATAAGTTAATGGAAAGAAATTAATAAAATGAAAACAAGGAGAAACAAATGCAAAAATAAAAGAAAACCCAAGGCAAATGACCTTAAAACATGCTAGAAAACAACAAAATAAAAGGGTTGTGCATAAACAGTGATTTAATTCAAATTAAATGCAAAATGGTGGCTTAGGGGCGTTGTTTCATCTTCTAGAAAGCAAGGTAGCCAAGCTCCAAGCTTCCTAGAAAACTCTCTCACTAGTAGCCTCCTTATTTCCCCTAAGGTTACGTGAAATTCCAAGTTATAAGCTGATTCACTGCCTTGTTAAAAATCCACTCTTGATGCCATTTTGCTCCCCCTTTCTTATGCTTCTAGTGATTTTTGTTTTGATCACCAAAGAAAGCTCCAATGTGTTGCACCGTTTCATGAATGGAAGACCTCCCAAGGTGTTGCCATTTTGAAATAAAGGAAGGCTTCTTCTCATGCCTTATGTGGTGCCGTTTTGACGGATGCTCTTTCAACTTGTTTTTATTTTTATTTCTTTTTCTTTTCTTTGTTTCTAAGTTGAAGAACCTTCATCTTTTTGCTCCTTTTATTTCCAAATCTTCATGCTTTGATCCATATCTTGTGCTAAGATAATAAATCTATCATTAAGCATAATATAACACAAGTTGAGTATTTTATATCAAACTATGAATGAATTCAAATGAAATAATATATAAAAACTTAACCAAATCACTAACTTGAATAAATTTATTAAGGAGTTCATCATCGTATGTTCGAGGATGAAATATGTTGGTTTTATAATAGATCAACTGAAATTAAAAGCCTTTCCTTTTTTTCCTT
Source organism: Pinacopodium congolense (assembly GCA_028565735.1). Lineage (NCBI taxonomy): Eukaryota > Viridiplantae > Streptophyta > Magnoliopsida > Malpighiales > Erythroxylaceae > Pinacopodium > Pinacopodium congolense. Next base: position 10,421 of record JAOXYD010256445.1, read on the forward strand.
AGCAGATAAAGGTAAGGAATGGCTCTACGATCTACTAACTAACTGGGTTACCACTTACGACCAAATGTAACAAGTCTTCCTCGAAAAGTACTTTCTAATGTCGAGGGCTACAAACTTTTGAAAAGAGATTTGTGGCATTCTATAAGAGGGAGGAGAGTCACTTCACGAGTATTTGGAGCGTTTTAAAAAACAGTGCAACAATTTCCTGAAGCACCAGAGAAGTGAATAGTTTCTTATTCAATATTTTTATGAAGGACTAATGCTTATGGAAAGAAACATGATAGATTCAGCTAGTGAAGGACTATTGGTCGACAAGACACTAGTTGATGTAAAGAGGTTGATAGCAACCATGGCGTCCAACTCATAATATTGGGGTAGTAGGAATAACATCCCAACCTCTACGCTGAAAACTAAGGACATTGCTATCTTGAGGTTAGAGCAACAAGTTATAAACCTCACATCCTCAGTGGAATAAGCAGTTGTTGCAAAGGGGAAGGCTAAGGTATGTGAAATATGTTCTTTATCTGATCATTTAACTTATTCATGCCCTACCTTATAAGATGACAACTAGGTATATACTATCAGAGAACCTCAGGGTTAACAAAGAGGGTATGATCCTTATGCCCATATATATAATTCAGGGTAGAAGGATCATCCAAATTTATGATACAGGGGAAACTAACAAGGAAGTGGCATAATTCAAACCCTCTTCCATGCTACAGCCACATTAATACAACTCTCTATAAGGGTTCTACCAATAGTAATCACAACCTTCTTCACCGCCGTCGCCATAAGTTGGAGGTATGTCTTTAAATAAGATTGTGAAAATTTTATCTACTAATACTTCGTAGTTCCACTAAGAGATAGGAAGTAGCATCAAGAATTTAGAGACTCAGATAAGCCAGCTAGTAGGCAATGTGGGCAAGCTACAAATCTAAGTCTTTAGCCGACTTCCAAGTCAACTGAAGCAAAATCCAAGAGAACGTATCTACCATCTTCGTGAGGAGTGCCTGATAAGAAGAGAAAGGGGAGTTGGAAAAGAAGGAAATGCAAGAAAAGAAGGAGGATTTAACGCCTCCTAAGGTATGTGGACAAGCTGCTATTTTTCCTAACCATGTTCAAGTTCCTTTTCCTGGTAGGTTGGCAAGGAAAGAAGTTCGAGCAAAATTAGAAGAGAAGAAAGAGAAGAAGAATGGGGGTTGGAAAAGAATAAGAGGAGAAGGAGGAGTAAACAATCCAAAAAATTTTCCATGTGGTAAAGGTGACTAGACCTTTACTCAAAGCTACTGAGGAGTTTTTGAAGAAATGGAGTATGCATAAAAGGAAGAAGAAGGATGAAGCAAAGGCGAGTATGGGGGTAGAAGTATTAGCAATTCTACTTGGAAGGCTTCCACTCAAACACACCAATCCTAGTATCTTTTTTATACCCTACACAACAAATAACCCAAGGTATAATAAGTGCCTATTAAACTTGGGAGCTTAAGTTAATATAAAGCCATTATCTATTTTTCAAGATCTTAAGTTAGGTTCTTTGAAACCTACTCATGTTTTTTTACGCTTAGCTGAAGGGTCTATCATGTACACCAAAGGGGTCTTTGATAATGTCTTGGTGCATATTCAAGATCTTTTATTCCCTACAAACTTTTATATGGTGAACATGCAAGATGAAGAATCTTCCATTTTGTTAGGAAGATCATTTTTAAAGACATCTAATGTCGTTATTAATGTTAATAATGAGGAGTTGATGATGGAGTGCGACGGACAAGTTATCAGTCTAACATCTCTGAGGATAGGCAACATCAAATAGACTGGGAGCTAATTTTAAGGGTGGATGTAGCTGACTCATTCACTCATCCGTGCCTTTCATATGTGCAATACAAGATTCCTTTATATGCGGGGTGAGACATGAAAGAAAATGGTTCAAGATAAGGACTTTAAACAAGCTCTTGTTGGAGGACACCTCAACTGTATCATTTAATATATGCGTTTTTTCCTTTTCTAGATAGGTTTTGGTTGCTTGGTTTGATTGCTTTATTTGTTTTTTCCTTGTTGTGTTTATAGGAATTCAAGAAGGAAGCTATGATTTTTGCTTTCAAGGTTCATACACCCTCTTCGATCTATAGGAGTATTCTTATTTCCTTTCTCTTATGTATGTGTTTTTAGCATTTTAGGACATTAAGGACAATGTTTATTATAAGTGTGGGGGTAGGAAACAAAAAAAAAGTGCTCTGCATTTGAACTTTATAAGTCTAGTAGTGATGATTTGAATATGTGCAGCTTAAACTGATTCCGATCTTTAATTAATAGTTAATTATGGTAATTGAACAAAATTGATCCTTTTAACTTAAAGAACTTTACTCAACTCTTGAAATGATGTTAACTTAAATTTTTTTTTGTTTTTGTTTTTCTTTTGAGTGCTTTGCATGTGTTTAGTGACTCATTTGTATGATATTTAATGTTGGAGCACATTTTGTATGGATGAATGTGGAAATGGATATTTGAAATAAATTATTAGAAAAGAAAAGAAAATGTGAAAGATGTGTGATTATTGTTGAATAAAAAGAGCAATTTTCACTCTACTACCTTCAAAAAAATGTAAAGGTTGGAGTTTATGAGTGGTGCTAATAACCATTTAAGAAGATATCTAGCCTAGTAACTGAGAGTGTTCACAACAAAGTATTCACCTTCATGTCAAAAAGCTGGATGACTTCTCAAACAAGCTAAAGGAGCATTTAGCTGAGTAACAGAGGTCATTCAGGATAAAATGCTTGACCTCATGTAAAAAGACTAGATGAACTCCTAAATATTACTCAAAAATTAAATTGTGTTGTGTTTTTAGTTGTTTTTTATTACTTCAATTATCATTGACTAGTTCGTGAGATAACCTATGTAAAATAGATTGAATGTTGAATATTATGCATATTAGGTTAATTTTTCAGTAATTGTGTGCTTTACTTATGATAATCTTGTTTTTTATCAAGATAAAGTTGAAATATGTGAATTGGATTAAAATTATCAATTGATTTCTATTATGCTTAATTAACTTTGGACTTTTGATTGAAATTATTTGAGTGAAGTGTTTAAATCACTACTTGAGGACAAAAAATGATTCAAGTATGGGAGAGTTTAATATGGATGAATTTTGTTAATTTATGGTATGTCATTTCACTCGAATTCATCTCTATTTTTTGTTTAAAAGTGCTCAAATTATGTCATATTGTGTTGAATGACAGATTAGAGGTGTTAACACAAGTTCTAGATCAAAGCATCAAGTTTTTTAGGGAATTGGAGCAAAGATGGAGCAAATATTGTAATTCTACAACATATATGGTGATCTGGAGGTTAGACCACCATAGAGGTTCAAAGATTGGGACATATATGGTTGTTCAGAGCAAATCACTGTATATGTTGCTGGCCCGCCATATTGCTCTCCGGCACCAGAAAATAAAAGGGCAAATTAGTCTTTTCCCCATCTTCCGTCTTACCTTAATTGGAAAGGGTATTTAAAGGCCCCTTAAGCTTAGAGATAGGGGAGATAAACCACTAACATTGTTTAAGAGCTTCCATCTTGATTTCTCACGATTTCTCCTTCTTCTTCATGTCCTTAGTTAGTTTTTGCTATTATTTCATTTCCAGTAGCTTTATTTTAGTATTTTAGGTTATGTTAACTTTCATTTACAGATTTTTAATACTTTCTTAAGTGTTATTGGCTCTATGTGGCACCTAAGACGGGGGTGAATTAGGTTCTTAAAAATTCTTTTCAATATCAACCTAAGTCTTATTATCAATTTCAATTAAACATGTAAGCTAAGCAATCATTTAATTGCACAAATTAAATAACAATAATAACTTAAACAATTAAATTAATTGCATAAAAACAAAAGAGGAAGGGAAGAAGAAACACAAACGATTTATTCTGGTTCGACACAATCCACTTGCCCTACATCCAGTCCCCAATACCACTATTGAGATTTCATTCTTATTGCAATCAATCAAAGTTTACAGTACAATCCTTTTTACAGGCTTAAGAATAACATTTCACTCTCCCTTTTCTAAGGCTTAGGAATAACCATAGCTCATACACTCTAAAAAATACTCAATAATAATGTATAAACACTTTCTACACTTCTTGGATATATAAAAAACACTCAACACACCTATTTATACTCTTTATAGGCTCAATTAGCAATTGCCCAACGTTCATATTCAATAAATGTTGTATCCGTTGATCAATTTGCCCGTTGCAAAGTTACCGTTGCATTTTTGTCATGTTCGGTCAACCAAATGACCTCCTTTGGTTGACCTTCGATCGACCTAACACCTGATTTTATCAACTTTCACTTCATTCGATCAATCGAACAATTCATTCAGTCGACTGAAGTCCCTATACACCTTATTCGATCGACCGATGCCTATGCTGATAGCTTATAGCACCACTTGATGTTTTATTCATATCTTCTTCATTCTTTATTCAATTGACGTGATATTTGGAGGATAGCTTCCTAACACACTGTTCTAATAGCTTGAAAATTTTCATATAATTTTGTGGTCTAGAAGTATACTTACTTCCTTTCCCAATTCAACTATACATATTTTACAGCTCAACTGAGCTTGATCAACAATCTAGTTTCTAAACTTTATACAAACATTAATCATTCCATGAAAAATCAATTCCATTCAGTATTTAACCCAATTCAACATCTTGTCATACAAATAAAACAATTCTAATAAAATCTTAATATTTTTTACACAATTATACAAACTTTACACAATCAATTCATCTAGTTTACCAAATTTTCTTAACATAATAATCTAAACAATTTCATTCACTTTATCTACATAATTAATCAATTCATACAAATTTAATTTTCATAATCTTTATCTAAAACATTATTCCTTGACTTACAAACTTCACTTAATTACTAACTTAATTTCTCAGACATTAAATATATCCTAAATACTTTGTCATCATCAAAACAAAGGTGGAACTAACCCTTGGTTCAACAATTGTAATCACATTTTTCTACCTTCTGTTATAGTTAAGTTGCTTGTTTATTGGATTTTATGATTAAATGTCTTAAATATTGTAACAAATCTTAATTATATATGAGTATATGGTTTTATTTTCAATTTCTAGCTTTAATTTCAATAGTTTAAGCTTGGGTTATTATTATTTCAAGTCTATCTTTATTAATTACTATCATGCGTGATGATTTATTTTATGGGTTTCCATTTATTTTTAGTGTTTTTGGTTAGTTTATGCCTAGTAATTGAGACTTATGCATTTTCTTAGGTTCTAAATTATTTCATTTTAGTTTTTGTTCTGATTTTGTGTGCTCAATTTATGTTTTAATGCATTTAGTTTAAGTGGTGTGAATTGGGTTATATTTAGTTGATTGTTCATATGAAAAGCTTGAATTTTCATTACATTAAGTGTCAAATTTTATATATAGTTAAAAAACTAACAACAAAATGATCAGTTTTTCTTATGAACAAAATTATAAGGCATGAACTTTTCAATTTATATTTGGTTCAAAATATTTGCAAATGAAAAATAAAAAAATAATTTACAATTAATCTCAATAGAAAAGCTAATAAGATGATGTACAACATGAGTGAATTAAGGAATTTTGTT
>JAOXYD010256454.1:0-16053 GCA_028565735.1 Pinacopodium congolense
AAACATTTAAACACAATATAGGGGTCATAATACATCAAATTAACTATAAAGATCATATGAATTTGACCCCTATCATTGACTTAAGGCTTTGGTAGCCTAATTTTGGAATTTATTTTATGGGATCAATTGTTGTATTTTGGTTGTATTTGATAGGGTTACTCTTCACCCATTAGAAAATAATATTGGTGGATTCTTCTTAACTCCTGGAATTCAAGATAGTTGTGTGGGTTCCTCTTGACCCTTGTGAACAAGATTGTTGTGTTACTCTTCACCTTAAAGTAAGATTGTAAAGGTTCATCTTGACCTTTCCAACAAGATTATTGTAAGGGTTACTCTTTACCCAATTAAAGTAAGAATTGTTTTTAGTGAATTTCCAACAAGTAGTTAGAGAGAAGACATAATCTATCTTTAGGGTAAGCGAACCTCTATAAATTCATGTATTCATCTCTTCCCTTGTCTCTTTAAGTATATTCTTATTATGTGTTTATTATTAGTTTAATTTTATATGTTTGACAATTTGGCTTTTCAAAAGTCTTGAAAAATGTTTTGAAACTAAGTTCAAGTTGCCTTTTAATGTTAGGCAAGATTTAGAAGTGTTAGAAATGTTTTTTTATCAAGATTTGAAACGTTTTTCAATGTCTCAATGATGTTTGTTAATAGCAGGTGCCATAGGGCCACTATAGTCAAGCATACCATTATTGTAGTCCTGTACAAAATATTAATAGTAGTCAAACACAATGAACAATGATGTCGATGTTGAGCATAGAAACCATCGTTAAGGCCCTCTACCCAAATGGTAATTCCTTTGTCTTTTAAAATCCTTATGTTCATTCACTTGTAATGGGTAGTCAATCACTCCATTGGTTCTTTTGGCTTTAGAACACTACATCTATAATCCTAATTCATTTTCAATAAGAAGAAACGTTTTTGAGTGAGATAAGAGCCAACATCTCCTTCATCGAAATTATAAGTGTTCATAGTGCTAATCCTTTTCAATATACTCTCTTCACATCTCAAATATGGTTTTAAGTTTCAAAACCCCTATACTCTATTTCTTTAAGCCTTCAAGAGAGTTAAAATTCATTGGTTATGACCTTATTGCCATTTTGAGAGAGATATAAGCCTTAAAATTCACCATATTAAAAGTTTGTGAGTTTTATATATTTTTTATTCAATTTAGTTATCTCAAGCTTTATTTCCATTTTTATTGTCTCAATCTATTGTTCATTGATTTGTTTAGCTTACAAGACTTTAAGAGTGTTAATTATGTTTCCTTGGAAGGTTAGAAACCTTAGTTCATTTAGCTAAAATTAAAGTACTGCCATATTGATAGGTTTTGTGTTTCATTTGTTTAATCTTGCTTTTAGATGCTTTAATTTTTATTTTTGTTCTTTTAGTAAATTATATTCTAGTTCGTTAAGATCCTAAGAGTCTTTGTTGAATCAAGGATCGATTTTAATTTTGGTTTAATGATGAAAAAATGGTTTCGCTAATCTATTTTTGGAGTTTTTTGTATTTGTGTAAGATAGGTTAGAAGAAAACAAGTCTTGAAGTGTTTAGGGGATGATTGGTATTGCTGTTGGTTTTGGTTTTTATTTTGATTTTTTTGTGTTTTCATTGGGTTTTGTGTATTTTTTTTATATTTTTATGCTCCTTTTTCAGTTTCTTTTCTATATTAGTGTGTTTTTTTTTTCAGTTTTTATACTATTCTTTTCAGTTTCTATGTTTAAAAGGACATAAAGAAAAAACAAAAACAAAAACAAAACTTTTCTAAACATTCCTTTAGGGAAGACTTGGATTACATGTATGTTGAGCCTTGATGATAAGTGATGTCTATGGAATACATGAAGTATGTTGGAGATGAAGAACAAATTAACAAGAAGAGACATAAGGTATGTTGGAGATGTATAAAGACCAAGTTGACAAGAAGAGACATGGAGTATGTTGGAGATGTATGAAGACCAAGTTCACAAGAAGAGAATCATTGAAGTTGATCTTAAACATTGAAGATAGAAGATCAAGTTCAAAAATAGAATTTGATAGGTTATTATGAGTGAGTATTTGTATAAGTCATGTCTTTAATCTTACAATAGGTTGAAAGGACTCAATCGTGCATATGCATTCATATTTAGTATTGCATGTGAAAATTCTCTTTATGTATGGATAAATGCATGTAGGGTATTGCATGTTTTCTGTGATGATTAAGTTGATTAAATTTTGAATAAATGAATAAATAAATTGGTGTGATTAATGATTAGGTTAAATAAATGAATTTTGATATGTTGAATTGTGAAAATTGTATTATGATATGTTTTTTTTTAATGAAATGAGTTAAAATATGCTGGATTAGGTTAAGAAGAGAATAATATTAAGTTTGGATTGATTTGGGCTTGCTTGGGCCAAAGAAGTCCCAACCTATTAAAGGTCAGTCAACTGAAGGAAATATATCGTTCGCTTAACCCTAGGCATTAGATCGATTGATAGCAACAAATTTGTAATGAGCAGCAAGCAACGAAAAGATTTTTCAATGATAAAAATAATAAATGTTATGGAACATTGGGTAACAACTATAAATGGATATAAGGCTTTAAGATGAGTATAAATATGTGTTATTTGTATGGTTTTTATATGTAAGAAACATTGAAAGCCTTTATACATTGAGATTAGGTATTCTTAAGGTTATTTATAAGTTTTTAATGTAGTTTGTGAGTATTTTTCTTAGTTTGGTGTTGCATTTCATATACAAGTTCTGAGTGAGCCCTTATACACCTTGATGAGTTAGGAGTGACATATTTTGTAAGGTGTTATTGTGAGAAGGGTTTTTTTAGAAGGAAAATATTACAAGTATTTATGTAAGTGTTATTCTTGAGCCATAAAAGAAGAGTTTTGCAAGGTTATCCTTTAGCCTTAGAAAGGGAGGAATAGGTTATTCCTTAGCTTTTAAAGGAAGTCTAAAGGTTATCCTTAAACCTTGAAAAAGGATTGAAATACTAGCATTGTATTTTTTGTTATAATAACGCAAAAATCTTAATAAGTGGTGTTAAGGACTAAATGTAGGGGTAAGTGGATCGCTTCAAACTAAGATAAATCTTTTGTGTCTCTATTCCTTATTCTTTTACTTTTATGCACTTATTTTTATTGTTCAATTTATTATTATTATTTTATTTAATAAATTATAATTGTTTTTTAGCGTTCGCGTTTAATAAATTAGTGAAAGATTAGGTTATGTAATTTAAAAGAATTTTTTAAACACCTAATTCACACGCTCCCCCCCCCCCCCATTTAGTGCCATATAGGGCTAATAGTCTTGTTATATGGATTTTTTATGGCCAAAATTTTCAAAAAAATTTTATTCATTGAGTTCGAATTGAAACACTATTATAAGTGTAATTTGTGTTCTTCATTGGAACTTTTAATGTGTTGGTAGTTGATATTGATATGAACTACTCTTTGCTATTTAGAAGATTGCTTATAGGTATTTCTTCACATGTAATAAAGAAGATTTGAGTTATTTATGATTATTTAATAACTTTTTTATTGATTTCTGTCATGAACGATATTAGGGAATTCATTCAACATATGTGTTGTAATAGCTACATTTTGATCCCATTTCTTTTATTAATTTTAATTTAGAAATTGTTGAATTATGTATGCCTAATTTAAGCTTAAGAGAGTATTTTTTGGGGTTGTTTTAGAGAGTTAAGATTGCTAAATTCAGTTAAAGGGTTACTCTTCACCTATTTAAATTAAGATTGTAAGGGTTATTTAAAGCAATATTGTTTGAGGGTTACTCCTCACCCTTAAAGTAAGATTAGTATAAGATTTCTTTTTACCTCTTTAGTGAAAGAAGATTGTTTTAAGGTTTATTCTTCACTCTAAGAAGAAGATTGTACTTAGTTTTAGTTATAATAAAAATTTCAATAAGATTTGTTAGGTACTGGACGTATCAAAAAGTAGACATCTCAAAGCAAGTATAAAATTGTGTGTATCCTCCTCTTTATATCTGTGTACATTATGTTTAATTTATACTTGATTGAATTTGATTTAAAGTTCATATAAGCATTGACATTCCATTTAGGTTAAATTTTGTTTTATAGATTGTATATAGTTAGTGTTGGTTTAAATGGCTTATATTATTTAGTTTAGAAGAAATTTTTTAATACCCAATTCACACCCTTGGTGCCATCGAGCTTACAATGTTTATGAATGGATGTTTTGAAATATTAATGACACATTTAATTTATCTGTTTATGTAGGTGGCATAGTTATCTAAAAATATCAAGGAAATGAAGTCAATCCTTCTTGGAAATAATGAATATGAGCTAGTTGCAAAAGCTTAAGCTCAATTCTCTTTCGAATTTTAAAGCGAAAACATGTTTATGATCCTCCTCTTTAATTAAAAAATCATCATTCACAACATGAAATTCACATGTGCAATTTGGAGATTTTGGATGCAAATTACATTCATATTAAAGATCTTAATTAGCCATAAAATCTTGAAGAAATGGAGAAAGGGGCATCCAATAGAGAGTTAAGGAGAAGAGATGGGAGAAGAGAAGACAAGAGGAGACGTGTCAAAGAGATCAGCAATGGAGATGTGTCTGAGGAACAGACAATAGAGAAGAAAAGGAAGGTAACTTAATGCAATTTCTACCAAGTTCAAAATAACATCATACCTTACACAGTTTTTAAAGGAGATACATGTTTTTTGGTCTAAAAAACAATGTCATTTTAAGGGTCTCTAGCGGTCCACTTAATAAAAAAGTAGTCAATTGATTAAAAATTAATTGACAACTTTTTTATTGTTTGAGAACTCAAAGACTAAATTGATAATTTCTCAAATCATAGGAGACCCTCGAATAGGTAACCTTTGTATGTTATGATACCATAATAGTAGTGGTGCACATTTTCTAAAATGTTATTTCTTGCTAAAGCTAATGACATATTTCTAATTTTTATTCCTTCACTTCTACAATCTCATAACATTAAGATTCATAACTTATTCTATTAAAGTTTATAAATAAATTCATTATAAATTAATTTATACATCATGATTATAACAAATTTTTTAGTTAAGTTATTAAAAGATAATCACTGGAATTGTTTATTTAAATACTATATCCATAAATATTCAAATTGCATTGTCCCCATTTTTTCCTGACCTACTTGAATTATTGTCCCTAAATTTAAAACTTACCAAGGATTGAATAATAAGGATAAGACACCTATAGTCATTACATTTAACACATAAATATTAACGTATTAAGTCAAATGTTTTCATATCTATTTACCTCGAAAATTAAAATTTTTTAAATAGAAACCATAAAAATATTTTCCTTAAAGGAAGGGATGAGAATTTCATATATGAAATGCCTAAATTTATAAAAAAAATTCTAGAAAATTAGACGTGCTTTTTATGCTAAGCATAGAGAGAGAGAGATAGAGAGAGAGAGAGAGAGAGAGAGAGAGAGAATTATTGAAAGAATTATGGATGAGAATTTCCAAAGGAGAAAAGATAAAACCAAAAAAAAAAAAAACTCAACTTTTTAGTTTAACATAAGGTATATGGGTTTTTATAGTTGAGTGAAATAGGAAGCGAGAGCTAAGTAATGGTAACTGGGTCTCTGGGTAAAAAATAAAAATGAGTTGTTATGTCTTCAAGTAAGTCATCATGTTGATAAAAAAAGTTACATGAAAAGTGGGTTAAAAATAGTCTATATGCAAAAAACTTGGAATAAAGTCCTTTTAGGGAAAAGAGTTGGGATATTGTTTAAAAAATTTAAGCCTCTATAGGTGAAATGGGTTTATATTATCATTCGAAAAGGGAAAAATTTTAGAACACCAAAGTCAAAAATGGTTGTATATGGAATTGGAAAAGGATCTTAAAAGTGAGGGACATTCTTAAAGACCAATTTAGAATTAAGATCAAGAATAGGGTATCTACTTTTTTGTGGAAGGATCCTTAACATCCTTGATGCATAATCAAGGATCTTATAACTCCTCATTTGATAAATAGTTCAAACCTCCCTCTAGGAATGAAAACCCTTGCCATTATTGGAGACAAAAAATGAAGTTGGAGTTTAACTACAAATGATTTCAATTGAAGTCTTTCCTCCACCTCCCTACCCCATTTTCTAGATAGCTCCAAAGATGATAAGTAAGAATGGATGACCAACTCATCTAAAAATTACACAAATGCTTTAGCTTACAGATGGCTAAGACCTACACTCCCTTCAATCACATGGGAAAAAATATTTTGGCATAAGAAAGCTAGCCTTATACACAATTTCATTTAATGGATAGTTTTTTTAAACAATATTTAAACCAGAAATAAATTGTCCTTCTTCAATACCCCAAACTTTTGCTCTTTATGCATTGTTAATTATGAAAACCTTAACCACTACATGTTTTAATATAGCTACTCAAATGCAGTTTACAAAGCTTTCTTGAATCCTTTTCAATTAAACTAATCAAACATATCCTCTCTCTCAGCTATCTTGGCCTAGTACCAAAACCCTTCAAACCACAAAAACACAAATATTATCCTTTTCAAGATTATCATACCTACTTATGTCTATAACCTTTAAGAAGGTAAAAAACAAAGAAAGAAGAACCAACACAAAAACTATCAGACTCCTTAGAGGATTCTTTTTCCAAATTTATAAAAAGGATCCTCATTTAAAGAAAGAAAGAGGAGGGTGTTTAGAACTCAGCATCCCCCCACCATCTCTAAATACGAACCTCTACCTAACTCCCCTTTAATAGAAATACCACATGATAAAATGTTCTTTGAGAAGACAGAAAATTTGATAAATTTCACAAAGAGGAAGAGAGGAAAATGTGAGAGACTGGAGCAAGAGAGAAGAAGAAAGGAGAAAGGCTCATAAGAAATTGTTTAGGGGCCTCTCCTTAAAGTCAAAAGTGAACTAGCTTAAGTAGGAATGTAAGTGAAAGAGCATCTTTTACTTTTTTTTAAATAATTTTCTCTTATAAAAGTCCTATTTCCTATTGCTTTTGTTTACTATTTTTGTTTCTATAACTGGAGAGGCTAAGAGGTATTAAAAGATCATTTGTTTTGTATGTTTCACTATGATGATCACCTCAAATAGTGTTTTTTTCTTTACTTCTTTAACAAGTGAGGTTGAAAATGTAAAGAGAGTGCATCTTGTCTATTTCATTATGATACTTACCTTAAATAGCTCTAGTGTATATTATTTTTCTTCTTTATTTTGGACCATTCTTTGCTCTTTGTATATAACTTTGTGTTTATTGATTTTAACTTATTGATTTATTAAAAAAAACCCACGTTTATGAAATTTATAACTTTAATTAATGAAATTATTACTTAACACAAATTAACAAAAAACTATTACAAAATTTTCACAAAAAATGAGGGCCTTCAATTATATATGTAACCTTTTGATAAAATATAACTACATAAAATTTTGAACTCATATTAAAGTAAAAATATTAAATAACTTCTAACTTGGTAAGCTTTCTTACACATAATTAGTTACCATCGACATCATAATGAGTGACAAGGTTAAGCTGAATATTACATTCATATAAATTCTCTAAATTTGACTTCAATTATATTTAAAAAAAATATCTAATCCTTAATTTAGTTTTCAGCCTTTTATTTGAAAAATAATTGTCCAATTCTTAAAATTATTTTCTATAATGCCTCATGATAAGACTGACCTAGCAATAACTTTAATTCTAGCTTAAGAGAATTATAGGTCTAAAACTAGTTAATTAAAATTTTAAATAGTGCTTTTTTCATATGTTTTTAAAGGTTTTCACCTCTTCTCTCCTTTTTGGTATCATATTTGATAAAACCTCCCACATGGTATGTTATAAACTCTATTCTTTTAAATCATTAATGAATTCATTAAAGACCAATACATAGTTAAAAATCTCCCTTTATCTTAATGCTGAATTAGAATAGAAGCCCTAGTAGGAACTTTTCGTTACTCATGGTCCTACTGTCAATGCCACTTCTTGTCCTTATCATCCAAACCCAACATCATCCTAGCAAAGGTTTTGATCTAATACCATTTATTAAGAAATCAAAATGTGATATCATCATGTAAAGTGAAATTTTGAAAAAAAAATTTCATAGGTAAAGATCATTTTAATTCTATGCTTAGCCATCATTTCAATCCATTGAGATCTAATGAAAAGAACCAATGGTAAGCCCATGCAAGAAGCTCTTTGAGAATTAATATTGGAGTTGTAAGAGAAAAAAACCATTTTTGTAGATCAAGAGGTTTCACCCAAATTTATCACCTATTTATAAGTTCCGAAAAATAATAAAGCCTTAAGAAATCCACATAGCCTAATAAAAGTTAAGTTCAGGGTGTCCAGTGCAAGGAGCACCATGTTAAGGAAGTGATGATAAGTAAATAACTGACTAGAATGGTGTTTTTATAACTTTTGAGACAAGCCTTGTTTTGGTTCATGAAGCTACTCTTATAGATAAAAGGTAGAGAAACAAAACAAAACCCACAATGGCACCATTATACCTTCTAAAAATAATTGTTATAATATTGGACCAAGATAGAAGAATAATAATAATTCATAACAGTGTTGTTTGTCCCTAACTCAAATGCCACTTTGGCTATAGGATTAAAAAAACTATCGTTATTTTAGTTATCTAATTTACATATTTTCCTTTAGATTAATGGTTAGGGTTGTTAAGGTTTCATATTATACTTATCTATCACTTTGTATGACAATTAACATCAATGAATCAAATTGAGACAATTTTTCTTGTGAGAAAATTTTCCTTTCATTTTTCACTAAAAACTCAAATATGCTCTTATTAGGGCAATCTATGGTGATTAATCTTCCATAATTCTAGTTAAAAATCGATAGGTTTAGTTAAAGTTAAATTTTCCTACACGATTTAAAGGCTTTCTTATGATTTTTATTCCATGTAGATCTAGGTTTTAGATTATTTGAGGTATAAGGTTTGCATCATTTGATATCAAAGCTTTATTTTCTTCAAATCAGTGTTATCTATCTTTATTTCACTTAATTCATTTGCATTCCATTAGTTCTTTTGTTTCTTTGGATCCTCATTTCCTTTGTTTGCCTTTTCTTTTACATACCCTATAAATTGTTGCATTTTTTATTCATATCTAGTTTCTTTTTTTTTTCTTAAATTCTTAACATTAACAAAAGAAAGAATGCAAAATGGAGCAAAATACATAAAGAAAAAAGTAAAATGTGGAAAATTTTGAAAAAAAAGATATTATACAATTCATTTTGTCCTAAAACTGTGTCTAAGTAAACGTGGATTTTTCTAAGTCGATAAGGAAAGTAGAAATCAAGCCCATAATCTATTAGTTTCATAATTTTTCCTAATTACATTTACCTATTTCATAATTTGAGTACTTATTCTTTCAAATTCTAGGTTTTTTTATTCATCAAGTTTTTTGTTTTCCCTATTCGTTGTTTTGTTACAATTTTTTTTTTTTGTCTTTTCTAGTGATCTCTTTATTACCACATCATTATAGAATGATCATTACTTGGCTTGTTTTAGTAAGATCATTGTTAGATTTCTTCATAAAAAACTTGCTGAGGAAACTAATTTGTAAAGACAAGAGTGGTGAGCACAGTATCGAGAACAGCCATATTTGAGTGAAACAATAAAGATTAATCCATTACATTAAATGCAAACATGTGAGAGTGTTTGAGGTAAATTCTTTCATATTTTTATTGTTAGCTTGTTAGCTTGTTTCTTTAAGAATTCAAGATGAATAGTGGTGCAGATAGAGACACAAGTCACCCTATTCATGAAGGTTATCCAAGATCAATTCCAAGCACTTAATATGAGAATATTGATGTGCACGACACTACATAAGTTTTACTAAAAATAAATCTTAAATCTCAATCAATAATGTTCGATCATAATAAGGCAAGTGAACATATTGTAGTATAGTAAAGCTGGTGTGTTCTAGGTTGTTGATCCCCAAGGACTATGATTACTAGAGAATCACTATCCTAGTTATCTAACCTATTTAACAATTGATTGAATGATTGATTGATTAATGAAAATAAAAGAAATAAGCAAAGGGAATTCCAAAGAAAAACTCACCATAATTAACATGCAACAATGAAGTTAGGATTTAAATAGTTAATCCCTTTAAGACACACTTATACTCATCAGTTAACCTTGATTTAACAGATTCTTTAAATTATCTTAGATAGTAGATTTCTTAAATTGAATTACACTACTAACCAAAATCATGTAATTCGTCTATAAATTGACAAATCAAATGAAAGGTCTCAACTATCTCAAAATATCAATTGAATGCATTACTATGTTCTATAAAAACCTATTGTTGTAATTAAGTTCACACCTAATCTAGACATCTCATGCAAACTTATGTCTAGGTCTTCATACAAGATGCATCACCTATGGATTGATCTAATCATATATTAGATTTTTTAATATAAAATATAAAATCTCATCATTAGAATTGAAGCTTATATTTGCATATCAATAAAAAACCAATGTGAGTAACTCCACAAGTGAATCCATGATAAATCTAGAAATTTAACAGCAAATCAAAGGAATCACGTAATACGACATCTTAAGGTTCATAACAATCTAAATCATATAAGAAAACTAGTTACTATATATCATAACAACAACAACAATAATTATAATAAGAGAAGGGATGAAGAAGCACATGGTCATAAATCTTTAATCTCTTCACTTCTCTATGATTTTTACTGAAAAATACATTTTTGATCTTCAGTTTTATGTGTTTTTATCCAATCTCCTCCTTGACTCTTGCTCAAAAACTTGTTAAGCTGACTTATTAATCACCTATAGGGTCTTGGTGGTAATTATGGATGTTTAAAGAACATCCAAAGACAATGAGAAAAAGATCATAAATGCATAAATAAATAAAGTGACCAAACCAAATCATGGTCTAGCTCATAGTTATGAGCTAGGGCCTAAACATTTTGCCCAAAAATCATAGTTTGGGCCTCTTTAGCTTTTTTGGCTTTTTCACCTTTTGGCACTTTTTAGTTTTTTATGTATACTCTGTCGCTCGTCTTTCACCTTAAAATTTGAAGTGGAACTCAATAATTTGATGTTATTACTTCCCAAATTGATTCCATAACTATTCCAAATTCAAAAGGAAACTAATTGCTTACTAAAGTCCTATAAAGACATAAATATTCATTCAAAATCAAATAAACAACATCTTATCTAAGAATTAACAAAATATGCACAAAAATCATATGGAATTACCTCTCAAACCTAAGAAAATATTCATTAAAATATGTATAAAGATGTATTACTTGGGCACTACCAAATACCTCCATACTTAAGCTATTACTTATCCTCAGTAACTTCTCAAACATTCACTCAAAATAATCTTGATTAAGAGTCGAAAGTTAATTGAGTAAAGACAAGTTAAAAATTAATTCCTTTGATTTAATGTATAAATCACAAACTTATTATGAAAAAAAATGTTGTTATCACATCCAAGAACTAACTTAGTAAATAGAAACCCTCAAAGTACAATATTGTTGTGTTTGTTAAGTGACTTAGGAACTTTTAAAAATTTTAAAATGATTTTACTTTGAAAACCAACGAAATTTAGGCAAGTGCACCTATCGCAAAAGCAATAAAGTGGAGTGATTTTTAAGACTCCGGATGTTGAACTCATGGGGAAAAAAGCTTAATTGACTAGGTTGATTAGATTAAAATTATTTAGGAAAATCCAAGCTTAATTAACTAGGTTAATTAGATTAAAATTATTTAGGAAAATCCATACAATTTGATTAAAACCTTCAAATTACTAAACTAGTCTAACTTGACTTAAAAACTTCAAAAAAATAATTTTGAATTGATTTTAAAAAATTTTAAAATTTACAAAATGTGTAAATTATCTAAGGAATAGGTGATTGATGATTTAATTGAGCTTTAAACACATTTAAGGGCTATTTAAAGTTCCTTCACAAAATCAAAATAAAGCTACGATTAAGACTTTGTTTTTCTCTACTAAATCTTATTGAAAGTTTGGTTATGATTCAAATCAAGTAAATGGGCTTTAATTTCAAGAAGCTGAGTTTTTGGACTTTCAATCTCAGATATCTAGCTCTCACAAAAAAATCTAGGTTTGGTTATTCAAAGAATAATTTGTGTTACTTATTGATTTTTCTAACAATTAAGATGAAAGCTTAACTTGTCTTAAACTCTAATCCTAGGTGGCCAGCCCAAAATCAGATCTTTTAAGCCTTTAATAAACAAAACTCAGACTCTATAACATGTCTTTAAGCTCTCTTAAATCATAAAAACACATGTACTTAGAAATAAAAAAGATTTAGCCACACATTTTGATCAAAGCATACAAGATATACACTTTAAGCAACATGCTTTCATAGATCCGAAAATATGACCTATAAAATAAAGTTTAAAGGTTACAAAAATATCCAACAAAGATTTATGGATGTATCGTTTACTTCCATCTTGATTCTGGACTCCAACAATGCTCTATTTCATAAAGATCTTATAGAAAAATCAAAGGAAATTTATAGATATAAGCATAAGAACATAAACATTGATTAATCCAAAAAAGGAGCAAAACAAGTGAAAATATGAGTTAAGAAACCCCCTTGGATGATTCCTAGACTCAGATATGAGCCTTAATAACAAGCTCCAATGTCCTGAAACTCAGAGAAAAAAAAAACATACAACATGAATACAAAGTGCTTGAAGCTAATAAGCTACTAAGAATATAGAAGAGAAAAGCAAGAGTGTCTCTCACTTTTTCCATATCTGAATTCTTATGTTTGATGCCTCTAAAATCTGAGTTGTTTGTTTGTTTTTACAGCTTCAGCAACCTCCCACATGTGCTAGAATACAAGAGCATTGGTGGAGAGCATGCCTAAGCTATAATTTTGGAGATTTGAGGCTGACATTGTTGACTGATTTTATTAATGATAGGGTGAGGCGACTTACAACGGCAAGCTGTAGACCGTCATTGATGAACAAATGCTAAACTCATCAATGGAAGCCTGCTCATCTATCAACATGACCCTAGGAATAAGGATTTTTCTTCCAATTTTTACTTTAAACTCCATCTTCAAGCTCCATCATACAAATTAAACATAATAATACATAAATGGAACAATTAAGCACTAAATTAGGGGTCATAATTAAACAAATTATTAATGAAAATGCAATCAATTTGACCCATATCAATTCCCCTACATTTAACCATTTGCTTGTCCTCAAGAAAATTAATTCATCATCAATTTTATAATAGGATATCAAAATATCAAAATCATTTCAAAATTAGTAACGTAATTATTAAAAATGCTTTCTTCATCCTTAAAAAATAATGACGCATGGAAATGTTATCAAATCAATTAATCACATCAAATTGTAAATGCATTTAAATCATTTAGTTCTTTTTAAATCTTTAACCTAAATCACAAAAATCAAATCTACATGTAAAAGGCAAATACACTGAGTTTAATGCATTATCTTTTCAATACATTCACATCATTAAAGTAATTTAAAACATAAATTAATTAATCACATAATTAATTTAGCTAAGAAGTCACTTCAGTATTTTTATGCGAAGGTGAATATTTTGTCATGAACAACCCTAGTTACTCAACCGTGTTTACTCAACTGTGTCATAGTAACTAAGTCGACTATTAGTCCCACTCATTACTTCAAGCCTTATATATATATATATATATATATTATTCTCTTCTTTTTCTTTTCTTTTATTCTTTTTTAATAAACGTATATAAGATTAGAAATCAAAGGAGTGGATTCTGCTTACTCATTTAACTAATTAAGTAATTAATGTTAATTTCTTTTTGGGTTTAATTCTTGTTCTTTTTCATTTTTCTTTAAATGATAAATATGCCTTAAAAGAAGTTACAAAATTACGCAGGAAGTTGCATTTTATATGTGGAATATCATTTTAATTATTAGGCATCTGTCATCCAAATTATGAAATGAGTGAAAAGAATTTAGTCATTAATAGTCAGAACTAATAATATGACATTTCAAATTGTCATAAAAATTGAAATCAAACGAAAGCATTGCTAATAGGAAGGATCAAAATTGAAATTTTTTTCCACAATTTGTAGACTATGATGAAATTGATGATAAATCAAATTACTATTAAACAAACAGAACTCAAGTGTATAAATGAATATGATCCCTCCTCCACACTTAAACTAAACATTGTCCCATTGTTTAATAAATAAATTGAAAAGAATAATGCAGGAGAGTAGGGAAAGAAATACAATCGTTTGATATAGACTTGAAGATCTGTAGGTAAATTTACAGGAACTGAAACAACTAAAATAAACCAATCTAGATAATAACAAAGGAATTATCCACTCATATAAATATGTAATCCAAATACAACCAAGGAACCACAGGACGTAAAAATGTAGCAATTAGATTTGAAAACAACCTACACTAAGAAAAGGAAGCCTATACTACGAAACTGAAACTGAAATAAAACAAACAAACCAAAATGCCTAAAACAAACTGTGTAAATAACCAAAGAAATTAAAAGGAAGAATCATTGTCATCCCGTGCACGCTAATAATCCTTAAGGCTTCGAGCTCATGTAGTTAAATCATTAACCTGATATTGAAGACAATCAAAATGATGAGATATTTCAAAAAATAAAGCTGAGCGAAACGACAAAAGCTCAGATGTCTTACAAGTCTCTATGTTAATCAGGTACTGGAGAATAGAAACCTAAGAATCATCGGAACCAGTTAGTGGTGTTGGTGGTACAAAACTAATTACAGATAAACATTGGCGAGTGGATGAATGCTCAGAGTGGCCTCAGATGAAGCTTTGCCCATTTGCTCATATGCCTCTAGTTGCGCATCATCAACAGGTTGGCCCTTAGGAACCTCACCCTCCTGAACTTAGTACCACTAACATCTTTGATATGTAAACTGCCACTACTTTAATAGGACGACATTGATTACATTCTGACAAGTTGGATTGTTAGATTCCACAAAATTGAATAAAACTCTTGCATCCCTACATATCCTTGTCAATAAATAAGGGAAGCAGAAATTCTTGTTAGGCTTCTTAATCTTAACCACATCCAGTATACATAAAATAATAAAGCTAGCTAAAGCCAATCCCTAGATAGCACCTAAACCATACAACATCTTAGACAAAAGATAAATATCCACAAACCACATCTTATTTAATTCACTGGCATAGGGCGCAACATTATAATTAATAAAAACAACTATAATATATCCTCATGGATTCCTAATAAATCCTAAAGCAACCCTAATAACAGCAATCGAGAAGTAGGGATTTGTAGCAACTGTGTTTCCATGGAAATGATCCTTTACTTTCACAAAACATCCCCTTTATCCGGTGCGGGATAACGATGTTTGTAGTCTTGAATCTTTCTCTATTTTCTGAATTAAGTCCTATACCTTTAAAATTTCCTATTGAAATACTATACCTATGCAGATTAATCAAAGGCAGTCCTTATAGGAATTAATTGAGAAAATTATAAAAGGTTTAGGATTTAATTTGAAAAATTATGACAGGTTTAGGACTTTAAATAAGGTTATCCCGAATAGTCATAGTCTTAAACCTTTCATAATTTTTCCAATCAAATCCTAAGCCTTTCATTATTTTCCCAATTAAGTCCTATAAGGACTGTCTTTGAATAATTTGTATAGGTATAGGACTTTAATAGAAAGTTTTAAAGGTATAGGACTCAATTAAGAAAATAATAAAAGGTTTATGACTACAAAGATGGTTAACCCGATTGAGTACTCCTATCATAGCAGAAATAGAGGCACGAGTGATATAAATTGGAATACCTCTAACTATCAAGTGAATCTCGATTGTGGCAGTCTCTTTCTTATTCTCGATATTCGCAAAGAACTCATAAACCAAAGATGGGTAAAAAGGTCTTGTAAAAGTGAGGATCGACTCCCATCTTGAAGTCCAAAAGATGCCAAATATGTTAAAATAAGCCCTAAGTCTGGAGGGATCAAACGTTTAACGAT
>JAOXYD010256465.1:0-16053 GCA_028565735.1 Pinacopodium congolense
GGTATAGTAATTGCATCTTATTTCAAATTGATTTAGGTTGTTAGTTTTAATTAGTTAAAAAGTTTTTAAATACCCAATTCACCCCCTTCTTGGGTACCATAGGGCTTACATTTACTTTTTAAGTATTTAATTTATAAGTTGTTTACTATAATTTTTAAAATTATTTATATTAATCATATTATTGAATTGTCTATTTTACTCTTACTATTATTAGATTGTTTACTTTTGTATAAGTATTTAAGAAAATTTTATTGAATTTTCTATTTTACTCTTGTGATTATTGGATTATTTTCTTTTGCATAGGTATTTAAGAAAATTTGATGAACTTAGGATCTCCTATTTAAGGAATTTTTAAAGTCCTTAATTCCTCCACCTCTTAGGTGACAAATAAGACTAGCAAAACCTTTGTGCTTTTACCAAGCATAATATGGTGCATGTAACACTTTAAGGTTATGTTCTTTTTTATATGTTTTTTCTCTCTTTTTTCTAAGTATTTTTTATTTTAAGTCTTCACTTCTTTAGTAGTCTATACTAAGCAAGCTACTATAGAGATAGAAAGGTTTATGTGGATACAAAATTTGGAAAAAAAAGAAAAAGAAAAAGAGGGAAAAGTTGCATAAGGAGCATGTAACCTTGAGGGAGAGACAGAAAAGAAAATTGAAAAGCTAAGGTAAGCCAATGAATTGCTCCAGGTCTATTTTTGAATGTTTAGTATTGCTAGCAAAATGTTTTAAGGGAAGATATGTCTAAGCAAAAATAGAACATAAGCTTGAAGTCTATCATAACTTTTTCGAGATTAAGATATTTGATTTATTAAATTATGATAAGATGACTGACTCATTCATTAAAGGTTTTAAAAATGTTGTAGTTAAGGCACTAGATCTAGATATACATGATCTCTTTCCTTATGATGTGCTCGTTCAGAAGAGTGCTACAATAGGGGCTAATAAAGTTTACAATATTGAATATGAGTTTGCAACTACACTTTAAGATCTTAATATCAACCTACCCTTTAGCATTGTCCACCTCAATATGAGCTTCTTAGGCTTATCTTTACCTTTGTGTTACAAAGGATGCAAATGTATTTTCTTTAGGCTTAGTCTTCTTGTACACATAATCCCATTATTAATACAATTTGATCTTTTTCTTCCATCTTTGTACTTTTTATTTGTTTTTACTTCTTATTATATCGATATCATTTAGTGTTATTATTTAAAGCATATTGCAATTTGCTATATAAAAAATAATTTTTTAGAAAAGAAGATTACATTAAAATAAATAAGGAAATAAGTTATAGTATAAGACTAAAAGTCCTAGTCTATCTTAGTAAACAATAAGGGACTGTTCAAAAGGAATGGTTAGGGAAACTTAATAGAAAAGGAAATTTTAGGAAAACCATAATTCAAGTTGAACACAACAACTATGTAGGGGGAATAGAACTTAGGATATCTATTAGTGAACCACAATGTACTTCTTGGCTTTTGTAACAAAGAGATTGGTGAATCATGTGGACCTTGGATAGATTTTTTAGAGTTTCCCATTTTGATCTTCTTTCTTTTGTTTCTCTCCATTTCTTCTATAGCATACTTTTCTTTCTTCTTTTAATAAATTGCCTTAGATCTTGTAATTCCTTAAAGAAAGTATTATCTATTAAAACATAAGTGTAAGATGAAGAGTCTGATGAAGTAGTAGTGATATTTAGGATATGAGTACTCCTATATGGATTTATATGGAGTTTCTGACTTTCAAGGCTTTCATTCCTTACTTCCCTCTATAATTTTTCCTTAACAATAAATGGGGAAAAATATTATACTTGGTGTGAGACTTTAGAAGTTTTTCTCTTAAGTAAGATAGGTCATAGATGATTTTTATCTACTATCTGGCACCGTCTCTACCAGTAGATTTTGCTATGTTCTTAGGTGCAAGGATTAGGTCGAGTAGAGTTTGCTTTTGTTTTAGCTTCTTTATTTGTTATGTGAATTTTCTTCTTGCTTGAATAGTCAAAAACCCTAGGTTTTTTAACTTCCTTCCTTTCTTTCTTCTTCTTTTTTTTCTATATTGATCTGTTATCTCTCTTATTGCTTATTTTATCCTAAGGATTTTACAACTAGAACCTACAAGAAAAAGTTAGTAACAAATAAAAATAGAGGAGTATAAGTTCAGGAGCTCTATTCTAAAAGAGATATTTGTATTTCTATAATATTATTAAATGCTTATGAGATGGTGCTTTGGGTGCTGGTTAGTGACTCCTTAAAATTTTGGTTATTCCTTTCTTGCCATATGATATAGACACAAGTTGAGAGTTTAGTCTTCAGCAACAAAGGATCATAATGTCTTATAGTAATTTGGTTAAGAGCCCATTAAATGGTGGAAAGGAAGGTGAGTAAGTTGTCTAGGTTTAGAACTTAAAGTGGAGAGTGATAGACCAAATTCTAGTAGAGCATTGGCAATTGAAGAGTAGATGGTCTAGTGTTTCTAGGTTAGCTAGGAACAGGGGGAAAAACATTAAGTGATTGAAGGTATGCTAGTTTATCATTGGTTGGAATTTTGCTTAGGATTACTATCCATATAATAAAAATTTTCCTACGTAAGGCAATATTGTGCCACACCAACTTCACCCTAGGTTTGGTGGTTAGAAGGGTTTGAGGGTATATAGAAAACATTACTTGTCATTGACTTGTAAATGATTGCAAAATTTAATTCACTTTTTATTGTATGATTACCTTTAAAAATATTGCTTCTTCAGTTGGCTTCATAATTACATAGTCATTAAGGTCTTTGAAATCTTCATTGACAATGATGAACTAAGGGTGATTCCACATAGTTTTAAAGATGAAAAGACATTATTACTAATGTATTATTGTGATTAATATGTTAAAAAGATAGGTTTAAAGATAAAGTATATGATGGAAGGATAAGGTATTAAGAAACATGTTTTAAAGCCCAATTGAAGCTTTGGAGCATAAGTAGTGATGGTTGAAGATCAAGTTGATGGATGGAAGATCAAGCTCCAAGATAGTATAAGTGAATAGTTTTTTGTTTGTATTTTTAATACAAGTCTCATCTTGATCTTTCTATTGTGTTAAAAGGCTCACATCATGCATCTTGCATTCATAGTTAGTGATTTTTCATATATGATGCATAATCGAGAATAATTATATATGAATGGTTTTTAAAGATCCTTTTGATACACTAAAATAAATTTAAGAAATTATTGTGATGTGCGTGTGTTAAAGTATGTGTGAAATGAAGTAAAAAAATGTTAAGATAAGCTTTGAGGTTAGATTAAGTATGAATATGTTAAGACTTGTGGTTAGGTTGTGTGAACATGCTAGAGTAGTTGAATGTGTTAAAGATTGTATGAAAAAGAGTCTCAAATGTGTTAGGATGTGTTAAAAAGTGTTTAGAAGAGTTAAGAATTATTTTAGGTTAAATTATATGTGTTTATGTGCAAAAAAATTTATGAGAAACCAATTTAGACATTAGACTAGTCGACCAATGAGACTAGTAGATCAATATTTGTTTTAGCACAAACTGGTTGACCAATGATATATATCAGTTGACCAATCATAATGGTATATAACGAGTAGAAATGACTAGTTTTCAATGGTAAAATGAAAATAAATGTTAATCAATGGATAACAACTGTTAGAAATAGATATTTGATGAATTTTCACTTATAAATAGGAGATTGTGGTGTTATTTATATATTAAGTGAGGTATAAACATATATACAATTAATTTGAGATGTTTTGGGTATTATGTTGAGTTTTTGAATGATTTTGGTGTAAGTTGTGAGGTTTATTTATACATTCATTCTCAATTTTGTTTGTGAACCTCCTACCCTCCTTAACATTTGGGTTGGTCATGTGGAATATTTTTGTGAATTTTATTTTGTGGGATGGTGAAACTAAGAAAGCGAAATTGTAAAGAGCTACACTTGTGCTTATGGAAAAAGTGAGTGTTTATAGGGGTAACACTTGTATCTATAGAAAAAGTGAGTGGTCGTGAAGGTTACCGTAGAACTCGTGAAAAAAGGAAGTCATTGTATAATTAATGATCGATAGAGAAATTTCCAGTAAGGTGTTAGGGAATGGACATATGTGTGGGTTAGACACGAAGCACTATAAAGCGATTTGCACACTTCTCTCCATATCTCTCTTTACTTTTAAGTTTGTTTTTGTATACACACTTCTCTCCCTATCTCTTTTTACTTTCAAGTTTGTTTTTGTACAAGTTCATATTATCATATATTGTTTTTTTAATTCTTAGTAACTGAAGTATATTATATTAATTAAGTATAATTTGAACTTCCTAATTTCAATTTATTTTATTTTTATTAAATTGATTATAGCTTTCACATTATTAAGTTTTTAATAGGGAAATATTAATTAAGGGTAAAAGAAATAGTAAAACTTAGGAAAGTTTAGTATCATCTAATTCACCTCTTTTTAGTTGTCATATAAGGACCAATAATTGATATTAAAGTAAGGATTCATGTAAGAGAATTTTTAATGAAATAATGAGTTTAAGGTCATGGCATATTTTAATAGTTTAGATACACTCTCTTATTTTGATGGAAATAATTATAGCTATTGTAAAATTAAAATGAAAACTTCCCTTTGACTATAGGAATAGAATTTTTGGAAATTATAGAAAATGATCACCATATAGCAATAAAGACTATAGTTATACATAATATAGAGAACATAGTACTTAAAGAAGAATTTGAATGGGATGATATGGATGAAAAGCTTATGAATCTTAATTGTAAAATTGTAAACATCTTATTTTTTGCATGAATTAGGGAAGAGTTTCATCAAATTTCTTATTGTGAATCCGCTCATGAAATATAATTCACATTAAAGGATACCTATGAAAGCACCAATCAAGCTAAAGAAGAGGAGAGTAAGTATACTGAAGTAGCTCACATATTCTTCCTAAGTGATGAAGCATAATAATATTCAAATTCTTACCTAGATGATGATGATATGCCTACTTGTTCTAATTCTAATGATAAGGAAGATTGTGTTGATGAATTATCCTATGATGAATTAGTGAAACTCTTAGAAGCAGTGACCAAGAAAAAGAAAAAAAATGTCTTCTAGGAATAAGAAAGTGTTAAAACTTATAAATGCATACAAAATAAAGAATGAAAAATTGGAAAATGAATATCAAAGCTTTATAAAATTAAAGGACATGGAAAATAATGATATGCAAAATTGATAGAGAAAAATGCATCCTTAAAGAAAAAAGTAAAATTAAAGAATATACCTATCATGCAATTTGGAGAATATAAGGAGCTAGTTCATGACACCTTGGAAGTCTTCTATCCATAGAAGCCTTAACTCAAGAAAAATAAGGTGTGGAGATCAACTAGTAAAGTGTTCCAAAAAGGTGATTTATGAGGTGCTAATGGCTCTTAATACTCACCCCAACGTGGAGAAGGAAGGTACTAAGCACAAGCTATCAAAAGTGGTGTGCAGGAGAAAGGTAGTGACCAGCCTAATAGCTTGCTATCATTAGTGGATCAAAGGAACTTAAATAGTGGTGACACTACTACAATTAAAGTCTCGAATAAGGGTCCTAATGATAATTTCATTCCTCATGTGCTAAAGAGAATAGGTTTGGGTGGTTGTAAAATCTAGTATACAAGAGTGCACTCCTAACCCATCTGCTAAAAAGAAGGAAGCTGAATTTATTGAAGCTCTTAGGAAGCGGTCAGTTAAGAAATCTAAGGCAAGTTCCTCCTCTTCCTCCTATTAATTACGTCAATTATTATTTGGAGTGTCAGGGGTATGAATAGCCTTAATAAATAGTAAGTTATGGTTGATTACTAGGGTGAAACCAAACCTTGGTTGCTTGGTCTTTTGGAAGTCAAGCTGAAATCTGGAAAGTTTAAGACTCTTTGGTTTTTTAATAAAAGTTGGAGCATTTTGTCTAATCATCAACATCACTACAATGGAAAGAAATTGGTAGCATTTTATCCTAGCTTATGCACCTTAAAGGGATAGCCAAATAAGTGATCAATTGATCCATTTGAAGTTGGTTCTGAATTATAGTGGACTTGAGGTTTGTATATCCATCATCTATACATCTAACTTTGTTTTTCAAAGGAATTCTTTATAGGAGTAATTACAAGAAATTGGAGGAGGTATAAGGGAGCCTTGATTGATTATAGGTGACTTTAATTGCACATTTAAACTAGAAGAAACTAAGGCTAGACCTAATAGACTTGATCCTTGTCTTAATGTTAGGAGGTATAAATGACTTGAACTTTAAAGATAGCTTCCTAACTTGTCATAATAAGAAAAATGGCTCACATTTGCTTAAGAGGAAGCTTGATATGGTGCTGGTCAATGATATGTGGATAAACCAATTTTGACTTAGTAAAGCTATCTATAATTAGTCTCCCATTTCAAATCATAATCCTAAAGAAGTTCACAACCTATAAGATATTTCCCCAAGACATGCTTTTTTTAGATTATTTAAGCCTCTAACTAAGTTTTAGGACTTTAATGGCATCATTGATACATGTAAGAAGGAGAAAAGTATTAGGTTTGAGCAATATAAATTGATCAAGAATCTTGATCTTATCAAACAATAATAAAAGAGGCATGCTAGGAGGCATTATATTATGGATAGGCAAGCTATCCAGTAGGCTAGAGATGAATTGAATCATTGTCAAACTATGCTCAATCTTAATCCTTTAGATAATGATTTAAGTGTAAAGGAAACACAATTGATGAGATCTTATACCACTCTTTTGGAGTCCCATTTCCCTATTATAAGGAAAAAAGCTAGAACATTATGGTTGAAGGAAGGGAATTGCAGATTAGCCTACTTTTCCATGTCTATTCTTAGGAGGAGGAATAGAAACAAGATAGTCCAGCTTATTGACTCAAATGGTCAGGTTCTTAGATCTCAAGATGATCTTAAATAGGAGGCTCTTGATTACTTTCAAAGCATTCTTGGAAGGCAGTATGTGGGGTATAATACTCCATTGATTTTAAGTTCTTTCATTTATCCTAATTAGTCTAGTGCAAACCTAGATGCACTCACTAAGGAGGTGAGCTCTGAAGAAATTGAATATTTTGTGAGACATTTGAATCCTAATAAGGCCTCTGGACCTAATGGATTCAATTCCTTCTCCTTTTAATCCTCTTGGAACATGATAAGGAAGCATACTGTGAAAGCTATCTAGGAAATTTTTCAAATAGGCAGATTATTGAAGGAGATCAATAAGACCTTTATATGCCTTGTTCCTAAGTGTCCTAATCCTACATAGGTAGCTTTAATTCAAGGTAGGAACATAGGGAATAATATCCTTTTGGCTCAAGAGCTTTTCAAGGATTATGGAAAGAGGAGGGATGCTAAAAATTTTGCTCTTAAAATTAATTTTCATGAGGCATATGACACAATGGAATTTGCCTTCGGATTTCCATCAAGATTCAACAATTGGTTGACATAATGCTTCACAAATACTTTATATGCTGTGTTGGTGAATGGAGAACCTTCCTTATGCTTTCAAGGAGAGATGGGATTGGCGCAAGGGGACCCTTTATCCCCTTACTTGCTCATCCTATGTATTGAGACATTAACTAGGCTGATTTAATCTAAAATTGAATAAGGGGGCAGATTCAACTATTATAGCAAGGGTAAAAAACTTCATATGTTTAGCTTTGCTTTTACAAATAATTTAATGCCTTTTTACGGGGCTAAGGGAGACTCAATTAGGCTACTAATGGATTCCTTTAAAATTTATACTACCCTTTTAGGTTTAGCATTTAATCCAACCAAGTGACATCTCATTCTATCTAATGAAATTGGGGAGTTCTAGGATGAGCTTAAATTTATAACAAGTTTTGCAAGCTACTCTCTCCCTTTTAAGTATCTCAGGCTGCCAATTATATCTTCTAGACCTTTATATATGGATTTTAAAATGATCTTGGAAAGAATTTAGAAAATAATTGGTAATTGGTGCAATAGATATTTGTCCTTGGTTGAAGAGTTCAGTTAGTCATCTCCATACTTTTTAGTATGCATATACATTGGTCTTCCCATCTTGTTTTACCTAAGCAGCTAATTAAGGATATTGATAGGAACTTGAGGAACTATCTTTGGAGAGGGGACGTGTCTAACCATGCTAGCAATAAGATCAAATGATCATAAGTGTGCCTACCAAAAGAGCTTAGAGGTTTAGGTATCGTATCTGTTAGTCTTGCCACCAAAGTAAGCTTAACTAAACGACTTCAGAGATTGCATAGAGATACGGAGTCCATATGGGTGGATGGAGGCATGTTTACTTCTTAAAGGACATGAATATATGGAATATTAATTCTAACAACCCCCTATTCTTGGAGTACTAAACAAATGTTAGGGGTGAGGGACAAGGTGAGGATTGTCATAATCCATAAGGCTAGTAATGATGAGACTACTTCTTTTTTATTTGATAATTGGACCAATTTAGGCCCTCTAATCTTTCAAACTAAGCTTAATCCCATCAAGAACTAATAGTTCTTCATAAACTACAAAATAAAAAACATAGCTAAACGTCACTATATAGTAAGGTGAGTTAGGTCAAATTCACAAAGAGGTAGGGTGAGTTGAAGCTCTTTCTATTGTTGCACAAAAATAAAATACAAAGAAATAAAAACCCCCTAAATTTTTATGAAATTAAAATAAATAAAAAGGGCAATTGATGAAATCAAGACAAATAAGCAAGAAAATAGAATAAAAAAATACATAACAATAAGGGAAAGCTAGGTAAAAGATATTTCTGAGATTCAAAACTTATAACTAATCACTAAAAATATAGCAATTATGTTATACTTAAGATGCTAGCCTAAGGACGTAAATAAGCTCTTGTATCCTCTGTTTTGCTGATTTTAGACAAATCCTATATGATAGAAAATTTATCTTTAATTACACGATAACCTGAAACGAGTTCTTTAAATTTAATTGTGTGATAGCATTATAGATTGGGGAATGACTAACCTAAGCTACAATCACAGAAGCTTGGGTTGTATAATTTAGAAAATTGGAATCTTAGGCTAAGTTGATTAAGTTTAACTAAAAAATCACTTAACATATCACTACTTATGGTATTTTCCAATGAAAATTACGGATCAAAAGCCTATACCTAGTAATTAAACTAGAAATTGCTAATATGATGACCAAACCTATAGGACAATTCCTAATTCGTAGCACTAAACCTGAATTCCAATTTAATCTTAATAAAAAACACAATGGACAATGATAATCAAGTCATATCTCATAATTATTCATCTATAATTCCTTCAGTATCCTCTTACCCAAGGAAATCTAACCTAACATATTGAAATTATGTAAAATAGTTTAGACCTTAAGAGCATAAAGAAATACAAGGAAAATAAGATGATTCTCTAAGAAAATGTTGGTGGCCATTGGAGAATGGTGTTTCTACCCTTTAGGACCTTTTTTATACCCTTTCTGATAGGGTAAAATGAAGGAAGAGTAAAAGACCCTGTTGCCCTTATTGTTTTTTGTTCATAGTGCATAAAATGGTAGGGCAATTAGAGTAAAATGGCACCGTTGAACTATAGGTTACCCGTTGTTTAAGTCTCTAGAAGAAGAGCTAAATGGCAGATGTTCTTAACTTAAATGGCACCATTTAACAGTTGCAGTATCCACCGTTTAAATCTTCTACCAGCAACTCTTTACTCCGATTTTGCTCTAAATCCTCCCAAAACTTGGCGTTTTCATCTAGAATATGTGTCAACACCTCCCATCTATCATTCAAGATAATATAACACAATTAGATCACCTTTATACTAAGAATATAGATGAATATATGATTTTACCTACTAAAACTTAAGAAAATTCATCCCTATCAAGAACATTCTCCCTTTGAGTTCTAAGGTCAACAAGATTATTCAGGGGCTACTTGGATGCTTAGCTGGCAATGGTGAATAAGATGCAGCCTAGGCTATATAATTACCACTCAAATACATCAAAAGAAGGCATTGTGATCTGGTTTGATTTTATATGATTTTTCATGCTAAATTGATGCCAATTTCCCTTTAAGTTAAGGTTTTATTATGCGATTATGTCTTGGATTTGTTTAATTGTAGGTAGCATTTCAATTGGAGTGGAATTATATCAAAAACTTAAGAAAGGAGCTGAAATAAGGAGTAAAACAGTGAGACTAATATGGGTGGAATTTAACTCTTGATGGCTCGCGTTTTGGTCTCTCCAAAAAGCAAAATGGTGGACAAAAGCGGCACCATTATACTCCCGATTCTAGTGCCGTTTTACTATCAGGCAAGACAAAAATAGATTGGATCTCTTAATTCTATTGGCTTCAACTTACTAACTTGTGTTTGCAACTCCTACATATATATATTGAGCTCTGGATAATTAGAAAAAAAAAACACACAGAACACAAAATCAAAAGGGAGAAAGAATAGAGTAGTTCATTCTTAGGCTTACCTCTTTTGTTCTTCTATTGATTGATCTAATTTTGCATATTTTAGTTGATGTTTGAGGGTTTTAAAAGTTGATACATGTGATTCAAGATTGTAACTGTGTTTGTGGTTGATAATTGGTAATTTCCAGCTTGTTTATATATATTAAAGTCATCTTTCCTCTCATTTGTGCAAGTTTATGATAAGTATGATGAGTTTGGTTGATTTTCTACTTCAAATGAGTGGTTAGACTTGTTAAAGGATGTGGATTGGATCTAGAATGATATGAGAATGTGGTAAATGAGTTTTAATGCATGATTGGAGGCTGTCTTTTACTTATTGGATGAGGATTATGCTTATTTCAACTTAAACCCTTAGAATAAAGTTAAGAAACATATTAGGATCCGAGAAATCTACCTAATATGTTAGACCAATTAATAAGTAGCCTAATTTAAATCATTGCATGACCAAACTATGGCTTATCTTGAGGGTTAAAGTTTGATGATTGCAAGTTTTAGGTTAAGCTTCCTATACATTATGCCTAATGCTTAAAGAATGATGGATGACCAACCTTCATCTTAAGTTATTAGATAATAAGTTTATTCTTAACCATAGCTAGGCTTAGAATTAAAGAAGTGACCCTAAGAAGCCACCTCTAATGTATAATCAATTCACTTGGATCACTAAAGGCCAATTCCATAACTTATTTATCTAATTAACAAACCCTTTTCATTAACTAAGTTATTATGCATAAGTTGATAATTTTAAATTCAGTTAGCAATCTTAGTTTTTAATTCCATTTAATCTTGAATCTCAAGATAATTATGACTTAATTAGGGCTTAGTACTTGCATTTTAGCTGAACTCCCCGTGGGGACGATACTTGGATCTAAAATACTCCACATATTCCTTGTGATTGGTGCATTTTCTAGTAGTGTTGGTTTAATTTTAATTTAAGATAAGTGTGCTTCAAGAATATAATTTGTGGTTAATTTGAACCAATTACCATTTATAGAAACCAACCAACACCAACCAGCTGCATTGATGGAAGCTTCTAAATTTTTTAATCAAGTCTTTATAACTTTATACCTAACCTTATTCGTAGATATGAATTTACTAATCAGTTCTTCTAATTTTTAATCCTCTTCTTGTTAAATTTATTACTCCACTTATGGTGCCAAGATGGAAGTAGTTGCATAATGCCTTCGAATCGGGTTTCTGATGTGGATATAGTGTTCTCTAATAGCTCTCTTAGTCTTAACCCTTATTTTTACTGTTAATAATAGCTCAAGGGATTTGGCTCAAAATAAGTCCAACTAGAAGAATAATCTGGGTGATGCATCAAATTATATCTATAGGTGTTACTTCCATGGCTTTTGTAAGCCATCCACCCAATTCTTCCTCCATTGACCTAAGCTAAAAAATCATTGTACCACCACTAGTCTAGATAATCTTGAATATCCATATCAGCTCCTACTTGTGATCACAAGAAGACAACTATGTGCACAACCTGAATTCAAATAAGATAAAATAAAATAATAAATAAAAGGAAATAAATAAAATAAAGTCTAGAATAATTAATAAAAATATCCCTAATGTTAACAACTATATTTCTTGACAATGACGCTAAAAACTTGTTATGGTCTAGCTATACAATAATTTTGAATAATCTAATCCCAGACCAACTAATGGCACACATACTTTGTCAGCAAGTAATATAAAATAGTAAGAATCAAATATCACCTTCTTAGGATTTTGAGTGTAATACTAAGTCAATTAATGTTTAATTATCTAGGCAACTTTAAATTGGATGATTGAAAGAAATAAAATGTAATAAAAGAAAATAAAAATAAACAACGTTCAATCTAAACATAGGCTAATGAATTAAAAGTCTAATAGATGATAAATCCGCTAGAGCTTAGATTTCCATTGGTAAAACAAACAAGAAACAATTTATTGGATAAATTTAAGGCATTTATTAATGAAACAAGATATAAACATTGGTCATAGAAATACCTTTTCTCTTCTAAACTCAATTCATCTATTTGGTCATAATAAATAAATTAGAATAAAAGAAATGAATCATAAGACACTTAAACCTAAGTTCATTAGATCTAAAAACTCGCAGAAAGGATGTTAGAATTAGTTAACATCTAAATTCAATCATGTCACCTAATTAATCTCCCAATAATTAAAATCTCACCATCATAGGTCCTTTAATCATTAGAAAATCTAACTAATATGGCTAATCAAATAAAGATTAGGTTAAGCACTTTAATTAGGAAAAAAAAATCCTCAAATTAAAAAAGAGCCATCAAATCCTAACCCCAACTAAGTAATTTAAGTGAAAAAATTTAACAATGAAAACAAGAATATAACATGAAAACATAAATCCATTGATAAAAAAAAAGAATCACTATAAAATAATAAAGAAAGATAAAGGAATACAACTAAAATTGATCTTTTTTGTTGGAATCCCATTCTTGAATCCACCTTGAATGCTCTTGAAGGCTTTAATCCACTTACTTAATGCAAAGAAAGAACAAAAAAAAAAAAAGAAAAGAAAACCTAAACTAAAACCCAACTAAGAAAAAGAACAGTTTAAGAACTCTCCTCTTCAATCTATTTTAGCCTTTAAAACTTCTTTATGTGTTTTTAAGACCTTTATATAGGTCCTTGGTGGCTGCTAGGGCTTGAGGATATTTGGTTGTGATTTTTCAACTTTGTTCTTAAAAAAAAATCATAAAAACAACATCGTTTTACTTGTTCCATTTAAGTCTAAAAAATTGACAGTTTCTATCCTTCTTCACTTTTTCTATTTTAACTCCTTCTATACACCTCCAATAGCCATAAAATTTGGTATGCAGATACATCACATGAACCTATAAAATTTCAAAACAATCTGAGCCTCTATTTCTCTTGCTCTTCTTTTGATAAATCTTTTATGGCTTATCATAGAGCCTTGAAATTTGGTATGAAATTTCATAACATGATACTCTAAGTCCTCAAATTGATTCCATACCTCTTTTAGTTCTAGAGGTGCCTTAAAATACTTACGAAATTGTTTTCATTTGCGTACTTAAGCTCTTTTTTTATTCTTTTCAATCAAATTAAGTCCAAATAGCTTTGAACCTATAGTATAATTAAAAGATCTCATAAATATGACAATTTTATAGATATTTAAAAGCTAAAACACATTAAAGATGACATAAAAACCAATATAATTCCCTCCTAACATGAAACTTCAAGTTGTATCT
Source organism: Pinacopodium congolense (assembly GCA_028565735.1). NCBI lineage: Eukaryota > Viridiplantae > Streptophyta > Magnoliopsida > Malpighiales > Erythroxylaceae > Pinacopodium > Pinacopodium congolense. The sequence goes on from JAOXYD010256465.1 coordinate 13,702, forward strand.
AACATAGATCAAATCATTCAATCTCTTATGCTTTAATTTATTCCTCTTCTCGTAGTGGATGAACTCAAAAGTGCCTTAATTCCTTTTACATTTAGTTACACTTACACACTAACTCATAATATAAATTACAAATTTTTGCAATTTTAGAACATCACTGTTAAACTGGTCCCACCAAGTAACGATAAAACAAGAAAATAATTTTATAAAAAAATAAATTAGTGATTAATTGTAAATAAGTAACAAAAGTAAAGAAATGTATACCTAGATTGAGCTTCTCTCTTTGTCGCGTTATTAACGACATCCTAAAATCACTAGTGGCCTCCTTATATGCTATTATTTGTGAGCTAAGGAGGTTTTGCATCATCTCATAGCTAATGATAGTGATGATGGTCTTCAACATCCCCTGTTAACTTCAATTCTCTTCTTGTAATTGTACAAGAAGTAGACACTTGGATTGAAGAATGTCCTAGCAATAAACAAAGGAGTGTACAACTGATTTTCCTATTTGTTATGAATGATAGATAGGAAAAGACTATACAGTGCATGTTTTTTCATTAAATTGGCCTTTATAATTTCATTCTCCCTCTCTATAGTATCGTAAAAATATCTCATTGTTTGCTTATCATCACTATCTATTAGATGAATCACTCTAATTAAAGGCTCACAAACTCTAATAATAAACTGACAGTTGGACCAAAACTCTCTGTCCTCAATAATAATGGAAGTAGCCTCCAATCCAATATTAAACCTAGCATGCTGAGATGTTACCTACTTACCATTAGTAAACATCTGTCATAACACCTTCTTCATCACCATAAAACTTTATAGTTTTAGAAAGTTGGTAGTAAATCTGGTGATCGTAGGGCGACATAAGTTCCTACCCCTACTAAACTCCCTCCTCATCAAGTTCAAAACCTATGCATGATTATAAATAATTCTTGTTACCTTGTTTGCATTTAGCAAAGTCTCCATTATCATAGAAAAATATCTACTATTTTTTAAGTCTTCCAAGATCAAGCCAATACAGTGAGTAGCACATAGAGTCCAATAGAAAGAGTTATATGTAGTCTGTAACATCTTACTAGTTGATTTATAAGCTACATTATTGTCAGTAACGAATTAAACATTGTTCTCAATCCCAAATTCAATAATAACGTCATTAAAAGGATGAAGCAAATAATTAATATTCCTAGTCATACCATATTTGTCAATTGACTTAAAAGATATGGTGTCTTTGGTAAAATAAACCAAGAAATTAATGAAAGACTTCTATTTTTAACTAGTCCAATCATCACACATAATAAAATACCTATAAAAGCTTAAGTAATCCTTTTTTGTTTCAAATAGTGTCTCATCTTAGTAATAGTCTTGACAAGAAGTTTATCTCTATATTCATCTATCAAATGATACTTATATATAGGACCATAAGAGGTAATGGCATCCACCATAGGCTAATAATAATGTGATTGAGTAGCATTAAATGATAGACTTGTATCATACTACCATCTAGCTATAGCTATATCTACTTGATCACCTGCTTTCCTTATTTACATGGTGGCAAGAATGGAAAGTTGAGCTCTTAGAGTTGTTTTTAGAGTAATAGCAAATAACATCTTTCTTTTTTATCTACTCTCCCCACTACCTGAACCACTCCCTTTTTGTTAGGTAGAAGGGATAGAAAGTCCTCTAACATCAAATCCACTAATATCATTTATATCAATATCAGCTCCATCAACTCTGAAAAATGAATTCATACTGCTAATGTTAAAATTCACTTTGACTCTTTTATCTTTATCTATCTGATACTCCTTTATCAAAGTCTTCGTCTGCCACTTCACATCATGAGAAACCTTCTTATAAGGCTTCACATCGCCTTTATTCCAGTCAAATGCCTTTTTAATCTTGTGATTCCTCCACTTTTTAAAGTCTTAACATAATAATTGCATGTAATCTGGTTCTTTAACCTAAAACTAGGAACCAAAGTACCGTGAATTCATGCTGGATCATCGCATCTCGTAAAAGGGACTGAAGTGTCACCAATAATACTTAATGTCGAGCCCCTCCCCATTTACTTGTTAAAATCAATGTAATTGGTTAAGGTATTAAGCAAAATAAATTAATTGTAATTAATGAAACATATGTAAGTCATTACATAAATGCAATTGATGATTCTATTAGTTAATTTATAAATCTAGTTACATGAATATACATTCAATTTCATGAAACATAACATACTTTCACCTAAAATTGAAAATTTCTAATTTCATAAATTCACCTAAAATTGGAGAATTCTATCAATTCAAATGCAATTAATGATTCCATTAGCTTATTCATACATCTAATTACATGAAT
>JAOXYD010256475.1:0-16053 GCA_028565735.1 Pinacopodium congolense
TTATTATTATTATTATCAATAATATTAATAATATTAAAATTAGAAATAATAATTAAAAAAAAGAATAGCTATTTTTGAAATAGCTTAAGATTGATGAGAGTAAAGAATAGGTATTCCTTATTTCTAAGGAATAGCTATTCTTAAGAATAGTCATTCCATAACCATTTTCTTAACCAAACATTGGAAACATTGGAATAACTATTCCTTAGGAATAGAGGGGGAATAGAATAGCTATTCCCCTCAACCAAACATACCATTAGGATTTGTGTATATGCTATATTCATCTCTAAGTGGATAGAACTGCTATTGTATATATTCCGTTCAATTAATAAAGGAGAGAGACAGAAAGATAGATCCATTGATAATCCTAAAAAATCAGAATCAATCAATCTTATTAGCCTTATCTTCGAACTATTAGAACGAATCAATCCCAGACGCGCATATCATTTTCAACTCCAAATATTTTGTAATTTGTGGACTCTATTACAATAAGTTTCACAGACTTCTGTTCCGGCAACAACCCTACGCCAAAGACGGTAATATTAAGCCAATGTCATAGCTTCTGTCTAAAATTAAGATCGATAATTTTCAGTAGACACGTAGTTTTGTATGAGAAATGAATTAAAGGAATGACACACAAAGATTCAGTTTAAGTTTTAAACTGAAGATACAAACAATTCTTCCTAAATAGAGATAACGAAAGTTTAATATAATACTAAAGTCAATAGCATCTCAATTATGGATCAGTTAGGAATTGCTAGAATACTTTGTTTGAAAAAAAGAAAAGAAAAACTTTGCAGAAACTACAATCACTCAAGGAAAGTACAAGGAAGAGAAGGATTGTCAAAAGTTCATATTATATATTTCACTAAGAGACTCTTACACGTAGCTCCACTCTCTCTACTCTCAAGATAATATTGCATCCATATATATAGAAATTTAAACAACTTTTTAAGTTGCTTAGACATTTAATACAAAAGATTTTTTAATTTTCAGTATCTTGTAACCCTAAACTTACACGTTAACCTAAACATCATAATTCCAAGACTTTTCCCAACACTAAAACTTATTATATAACAACAGATATTTATATTTATATTTTCAATACTCCCTCAAAATTTTAAATAGTTTCCTTACAATAATTGCTTGGACCATAGTTCAAAAGAAAATTATGATTTACAAAAGTTGTTCTTTTTTTAATTTGTATTGACATTACCTCTTCATAGTAGTCAGACTTTTCAAACTCTCCTTCTAATTTGGTCATCAAATCATTCAATTTAATTACAGCCTCATCGTAATTTTTATCTTAAATCTTCTTAAACACTTTTCAACACTTTCAAATCTTCTTTGACTTTAGAAGATTGCTTTGCAAAATCATAACTATTTTTCAAATGTCTTATCACATGTAAAGTAGCAGCATTTTCAACATTTTTCTTTGAATATATGCTTGATGTCCAAAGTGCATTTCTCTTCCATACTTATCTTCATAACAAGCTTTTCCTATCAAAATTACTTGATGATCGAGACTAAACTCTTCAAATAAATAATTTGTCGGTAAATGTTTGATATATGCTTGATGTAAATGTTTAATCTTGTAAATAGACGAGTTTATATAAGAACAGAAACTTTGTGTCAAAGTACTCGATATTAACATATCTAAAGAAGCATGATGAATCATATCAAGGACATTCTTTAGTAGTATGATTTATATGAAGCAATAATATGAAATGTGTAAAGGAGATGTACAATGCGCACGAAGTTGTGGCATGAATGGTATAAAGTAGGGGTATAATTTGTTTAAAGTAAGGGTATGTTATCTATAATAATTGTGGTATTTTATGCAAAAAGTGATTTTATTATTGATCAGCTATCCTTTTAAGTTATAAAAATCAAAAGTTGTTAGAAAATTAACAATAATTAAACTATGCATGCAGAAGCTCTACAAACGAATGGCTCAGATCGAATTAAAAAATGTAAAAATTTGTACAAGTTATATCTTTCATCACCACTTTATGAAAAATCATTACGTATGAATATGTTAGATACTTGTGACTCGATTGGTGAAATAATATCTCTCTCAAAAAGCATGTTTTTTTTACCGTCGCATAAAAAAAATATTTTGTTGTGAATGAACAAAATATTGAGGAATTATCCATACGTAAAATCATAATTTTTAATACGAGATTTTTCCACATAAAAAGGGAATCTTTTGTTACAATAGAAGCAGAAGTCATGTAGATTATTCAAGAATTGAAGTGTAAAATTCAAAACAGTTCTCATCGAATTTTTTATTGGTAAGCATCTAGCCTATTCTACAGTTTAAAGAATTTTGTCTAAGTCATGATTAGGGTTCGATTTATCTGAGACTTTGCTCAATAAATCAAACTAATTTTTATTTAAATTCGATTACGAAGAAAGTATGAGATTTGTACTAGAAAAGGCCCGTGACATATATAGGGTAAACCCTTATTTTTAAAAAAATGGAGCTTTAGTGCAGGGATCATGAAGAAATTAGTGCAGGGTAATCGTGGGCTTGACACTTCTTTGAGGAGATGTAGTAGGCTTATTGAGACAAAATCGTGACTCTCCACCTTCCTCTGTACCTCCGTTTCAGCATAGACTTGCGTCTGCCAGCCCAAGGCTCCGAAAATTATGGGATTTGATTGCTAGAACTTGCAAAATAATTAGCATCCATCAGCTTACAACGTTTTCTTAAGGAAGAGAAAAGGTTCATTAATGAAATATCTTAGTTACCATTCAGCTTCCAAAAGCTTGCATTTTCTTTTTTACTCGAGGTAAATAAAAAAATTATGGAAAAGAACTAATTCATATTTGATTTCAGGATCATTTGGTCCTGAAAATGGGCGTATATTACTCATCTCTTGTATTTGACTGAGCGCCTTTATCAGTCAATCCTTGCATGAGAAACATGACAGCCAACAGTACAGATGCATTTTATTCTGACTTAATTATGTTCCTCGCACAAATTTAAATGCCGTTGCTCTCTTTTTTTTGCTTTCATTTCACGATCATCAGCATCATTTCCTCTTCTAGTCAGCCAATAAAATGATAGTATTTGACAATGTTTGGTTAAGAAAAGCATACATATTTTGACAGGAAGACCCCAGCCTTCACTCTACCGAAGAAGACGGACACATAATATCAAGTCATGGGATTATGTGCCTTGGTTGATTGGTACTAAGGCAAACAAAAACTGCTGTTATGGACTTGGCAAGATACTTTGAAGACGATTAGGCCCAAGCCTGAATCTTGAATTTTAATACTTTTAACATTGAATCTGTTTACTATTACAAGTGTAAATAATAATTAAAAAAAATTACGCATAATAATTGTACCAAAACAATTATTCAGTTGTAACATCGTAAATTTTTTATTGATTATTTTATTTTAGGTCAGACGTCTAAGTCTTAGCTGGATGATCCATCGATTACGAGCGGTGAGAATCAAACCATGTTTTCATTTGGCTAGCATCCAAATGAAATTGTCTCAGAACGGGACAAAATCATGAATTGCATGGTATATTACGAAGCTTTTGAATTATTGTTTGATTCTTATGCAATTGATGATATTGATACTTGTGATGAGGACGTGACCCCGCTAACTATCCCATCATCATTCTGCACCCGTTCTTGTCCTCATCACAAATGTCAACATCCTCAACTTATTCTCACATCATAAGCAAACTAATAACTAGAATTGTATGTACCCTTAAGATTATACTTTAAAAAGTTGGCTAGCGGCAGCATGTCTTCAAAGGTCATCTCGATATTTTGTTTTCTTATAATTATTAAAATTAATATTAATTAAATAAATCAGCTAGATAATGGATAGATACATAATTTTAATAGTCCATAATTTTTTGGTGATTATTAAATAAAAATTTTATATAAAATTGCATAATGTTTTCTATTTAAAAAATTATTCATTTATATATTATAAACTATTTATTAGTGTGTAACAATAATTTTTTCAATATTAATTATAATAATTATAAATACGACCAAAATAATTGACTATATAATTGAGTGTCAAATTTCTTTTTTTTTAGTAGCATCTTGAGGTTAAGAGTCAAACTCCTTATTTATAAAATATGGATGCCTGAGGTGGACAAGCAGAAACAGAAACTCAAGCAAAAAGACCGACATACCTCCATTGCTAGTCTCGTGGGCTTCAGTAAGTTGCTGATCATGAAATGATGTTAAAATAGCAATTTTTTTTCTTGAGATTATTTTAAATAATAACAATTTCAATTATTACATATATATGAATTTAATGTAATAAGTTTTTTGATTTCATTGCCTTTTTAATATATGGGAACAAATTATTATTTTTGATATTTTTAGTATTAATAAAAGAAATACTTTAAAAACTGTTGCTTTATACTAATATTTAACATCACCTTAAAATACCGTTATAAACCTACTATTATCTAAATCTCTTTTTACTATAGTGCTTGAAGTCATGGAGTTTCCTATCTTGTTTCCATTCCTTTGTCTAAATTTCATTATACAATCTTAGAAAGCTCTTTTTTTGTCCCATATCAAATATATGTCATAAATGACTCATTAAATATAAAAAGTTATTATAAATGACTTATTAATTAAAAAAAGACACAAAATTGTTATGTTATATATACTACAAATAATTTATACTCTTTTTAATACTCTTTGTTAAAATTTGAAAATAATGTTAGTTGTTCCTAATATATTTAACATAAGAATCTGTTGATGAGAGAGGTGTCAAGCAACACTGTCTTCAGTGAAGCAGATGCGACTGCAACTATCTTCATTGATTCTAGAACTTCATCGATTAGGGTTCACCCTCAAAAGACCACAGATGAAACACAATAGACATAGATAACATCGTTTGACTAGGGTTTCTTGTTTTTTGCTTTTATAGTTGGGCCTTCTGGACCATAGATGGTGATCCTCCAATGAACTAAACCTTCTCCACTAAGTTTCACTTAGCAAACTTGTTTGTCATAGATCTGAGAGCATTAAAGCAAGGGGTCTGTTGTAAGGCATAATCAATAAAACCCAAGACCCAGCCCACCTATCCCTTAGCTGAGAGTCCCCTTTTAGGACCTTCCTTTTTCTGTTTCAGTTCTATTGGTGATTTCCTATATAACTAGACCACCTGAATAGTAATAAATGTGCATTATGCCAATTATCTTTATTATTATTTTTATTTGTTTCTTTCATTTTATCATGGTATCAGAGTGGTACCTCGCTTTTAGTTTTTTGTATACGGCTCTGATTTGGGCTTCTTCTTTCTATTCTAGCTTAGTTGTGATCATCTTCTCCATTACTAGAATTCTTCTTTATCCCAATTCTTCAGCATGTCTAGACTAGGGAGACACTCTTATCCCATTATTGCTGGACATTCACACCCTGCAAATTAGAATCAAAACCAAACTCATACCCATTCTAGACTTAAGGACCATCATGCCTCACTTTATTATTTGAACCTAAATGAAAATCCTTCACTCATTCTAGTCTCCTCTATGTTGATCGGATCCAATTATCATTCATGATTTAGATCAATAAGGATGGCTCTGCTTTCCAAAAATAAATTGAAATTCATTGATGACAATATCACTATGTTAGACAGAAATGAATACATTTATGCATATTGAGAACAATGTAATACTATAGTATTTTCATGGCTTATATGTTCTGTCATGACTCCATTTTTAAAAGTGTCATCTGGCTTGATTCTATTGTAGACATTTGGAAAGATCTGTAAGAAAGATTTGCACAGGCAGATTCGTTCTAGATTTCAAACCTTTAAGAGGAGACTTACTCTCTCAGAAAAGGGACCCTTGCAATTCAAATTACTACACCCAAATGAAGATGATATGGGGTGAATTTTTCAAGTTAAAGCCAATGCTCAAATGCAGGTGCCAGCCACAATGTGCATGTGATGTTATGATTATCATCAAATCATACCAAGATAGTAATTGTGTCATATGTTTCCTAAAAGGGCTTAATGACTCCTATGTAACAGTTAGATCACAAATCATGTTAATAGAGCCCTTATCAAACATCAAAAAAGTGTTTTCCATAGTAGCATAGTATGAACGACTATTAAACTCCTCTTGCTCCCTCAATGCCTCTCCCTCCATTGCCTATAAGTCACAAATTTTCTACACCAAAGCAGACTCAAAAAGATCATATTCCTCTAGCAAAAACTTATATGCAGTTATTATGGATACCAAGGTCACATAGAGGACAAATTACTTACCAATCAAGAGATGACCTCAAATCTCAAACCTCGTTTTCGATTAACCAATCAAGTTGAAATGCACATGGAATCCTCATCAGATGGGATACACACACTTACTGACTCCCAACTAGAGAGTCCTCAGACCAACCATAATTACACCTTCTCACTAGAGGAGTATCATCAGTTAAAGGAGCTATTATACAAGGATAAAGAACCTTCTATTTGTTTAACATCCATTAACACTATAACTAAAGACACCAAAGGTACATTCTTACTAAAGAAACATTCCTTATGGTGTTCTCACTAGATCATGGATTCAAGTGCCACAAATCACATTGCCTATAACTTATAACTCTTTTATGAGTCTATAGATGTCAAGCACATGACAGTGAAGCTTCCTAATGGCCAATGTGTACTTGTTACACATATAGGAACAGTTCATATTTCCTCCTTAATCTTAATTAATGTGCTACATGTTCTTACTTTCATTTTAACCTTATTTCTATTAGCTAACTTACTCTCTCTTCCAAATATGAGCTAATCTTCACTAATGAATCTTGTTTGATTCAGGATCCCTCAACCTTGAAGATGACAGGGTTTACTAAGTAATCCTAAGGGCTCTACTACCTAACACCTTTATAGCAAGTTAACTTAGTTTCTTCTCATCCAAGTCATCTTTGGCTTCAAAGTTTAAGACATCTCTCCAATGATAAGTTCAAAATGTTATCTAGTTTAAACTCTTCAATTTCTTTTCACAATGTTTCAAATGTTATGTTTTCCATTTCTTAAAACAGAAACACTTACCTTTAGTTTAGGCACTTCCATTGCCTCCTCGTGTTTTGATATTATTCACACGAATATTTGAGGTCTTTACCACACTACATATGTGCATAAACATAAATTCTTCTTGACCATAGTTGATGAACACAACCCTATGATCTAGGTGCATTTAATGAGCCATAAATTAGAAAAGAGGGAATCAATCAAAAATTTCTTTGCCTATGTAGAAAGGCAATTCTAAAAAAAATCAAATGCATTCGAAGTGATGGGGGTGCTGAGTTCTCCATGAGTGAATTTTTCTCTAAGAATGGAATCGTACATGAAATTACTTGCATTGAGACTCCACAACAAAAAGGTAGAGTGGAACAAAAACACTTGCACATTCTTAATATAGCTCGAGCCTTAAAATTTTAGTCCAATTTACCTACAAAATATTGGTCAGAATACATTTTACATCTAGTTTTCCTTATAAATCACATCCCTACCCCAATACTATCATATAAATCACCTTATTCGATTTTATATAGAACTAACCCTAACCTTGCTCTCGTTAAAGTCTTTGGTTTCCTCCGCTTTACATCAACTAAAATAGCAAATAGAGGCAAACTAGATTATAGGGCTCTATTTTTCTTGGGTTTCCACAAGAATTAAAGGTTATAAGCTATTGGATTTAGACGTTAAAGACATCTTCCTATCTAGGGATATGGTCTTTTACAAAGATACCTTCCCCTTTCAACTCTCACTATCTTCAAGCTCCCCAGTTCCTAGCCTTATCTTACCCATTATAACCAATTCCCCTCACTATGACTATACACTAATCGATGCACCACCCTCTCCTCCTTCTTTACCTCTCTTATCTTCTGCCACTCTTCTGCCAACCTCTTCACCACCTCCACCTCTTTGTCGCTCTACAAGGCAACCAAAACCCCCATCCTACCTCCAAGCCTATGATTGTACTACCCTTCCTTATACCTCTCCTCATTTTGTTTCTTCTGTCCTCTCCTACTATAATTTATCTCCTAAATCTCGTAAACATCAAACTTTTTCTATGGCCCTTACCTCCTTTAAAGAACTTGCCACCTATACTGAAGCTCTGCAGTTTAAGGAATGGTAGGTTGCAATGGATGAAGAATTAACAACCTTAGACAAAAACCATACTTGGGAGTTTATATGCCTGCCCCTTGGGAAACATGTCACTGACTGCAAATGTGTGCACAAATTGAAATATAATCCCGATGGATCTATTCAGCGATGCAAAAGTAGACTAGTGGCAAAGGGTACTCAATAAGCAAGACTAGATTACACAGACATGTTCTCACTTGTAGCTAAGCACACCACCATCCGAGTGCTCCTAGCTGTCACTGTCTCCTAGAATTGGCACCTCTACCAACTTGGCATAAATAATGCAATCCTGCATAGTGATCTTTACAAGGAGGTCTACATGAAGCCCGGGGCTAACTTGCATCTTCCTGACTCTAAAATGATCTACAAACTAATTAAGAGTCTTTATAGTCTCAAGCAGGCAAGCAGACAGTGGCATGCTAAGCTCACATATGCTTTAACCTCTGAACAATTCCACTAATCCTCCTTCGACCCTTTCATGTTCACAAAAAATGAAGGAGAAAAAATTCGTTACACTTCTCATCTATGTGGATTATTTTCTTTTAGCTATTAAATGATTTAGAACTTATTCAAAATACAAAGTAGTTTTTACTCGTTACCTTTCAAATTAAGGGTCTTAGACTTGCAAAAAATTTTCTTGGTCTCAAAATGAGATGCTCCTCTATTGGGGTTAACTTGTCACAGTGCAACTATACCCTCCATTTATTAGAAGAAACTAGCTTTCTCAACTGCAAACCTCTCTCCACACTGATGACTGCCAACATACAATTGAAAGCCATCGGTAAACCCTATTACACACTATTGGATCCCGCCGTCTCATTAACAAGCTCCTCTGCCTCACTATCACCAGGCCCGATGTCTACTTTTCTGTTTAATAACTGTCACATTTCCTGGATACACCAATAATTGAACACACCTTCGAGCTGCTCATCATGTTTTGCACTACCTCAAGCAGTCATTTGGATAGGGGATCCTCTTCAAAGCCTCCTCGTCTCTACAATTTTGACCTTTCTTCGACTCGGATTGGGCCACCTGCATTGTCCCCTACAAGTCTATGAATGGCTTCTGCGTCTTCTTGGGGACTTTCCTCATCTCTTGTAAGTCAAAGAAGTAGGCCACCATCTCATGAAGCTTCTTTAAAGCCGAGTATTGGGCACTAGCTTCCACAGCTTGTAAAGCTCTAATGGCTGCTCTACCTCCTTAAAGACTTCGACTTTCCTCACCCCACAGGCACCTACCTCTACTGTGACAACAGATCAACCATATACATCGTTAAAAGCCCCATCTTTCACGAGTGCATGAAGCATATAGGGATCGATTGTCACCTTGTTCGCGATAAGGTTCAATCTAGTCTTATTCACCTTCTCCCTGTGGCTTCACACTCTAGCTCACCGACGTCGTTACAAAAGCTCTTCCGAAGCCCCTTTTTCAACCTCTACTCCTTAAGATAGGTATACATAACTTGAATACTCTAACTTACGGGGGGCTATCAAGAAACATTATCTTCACTAACGCAGATGTAGCTGTAGCTAGCTTCACCGGTTCTTAAACTTTGTTGGTTAGGGTTCACCCTCAAGAAACCAGAAATGAAACACATCAGATGAAGACAACATCATCTGACTAGGGTTTTTTTTATTTATTTTATAGTTGGGCCGTTTGGATCATGGGTCATGATCCTCTAATGAACTGGACCTTCTCTATTAGGCTTCACTTGGCAGGCTTGTTTGTCATTAGATGTGAAAGGATTAAGGCAAGGGATCTATTGTAAGGCCTAGTCAATAAAGCCCAAGACCCAGCCCACCTATCCCTTAGTTAAGAGTCCTCTTCTAAGACCTTCCCTTTTCTATTTCAGTTCTGTTGGTGACTGCCTATATAAATAGACCACCTGAATAGTAATAAATGTGCACTATGCCAATTATCTATGTTATTTTTTATTCGTTTCTTTCATTTTATCAAGATACTAGAATCCTCTTATGATAAACAAATCCCAATCGTATAGATTTCACAAAGGATATAATAGTTTATCTCATCTAGTATAGAAGTGTAAATCAAGTTGTTGAATTATTCACAAAACTCCTTAAAATAATTTTATTTTAGAACATAGAAAATTACTTGGAATCTATAGCATGGATTTGTTCAAGGAAGGGTTATTTGAAATCAAGTACTACTAATTGTGTTGGAAACATGAGTCCAAGGGAGAGTGTTGAAAATAATGTGAGATATTTGTAGGTTCTAATAACAAAATTCTAATTAGTTACTCTAATAATGTTATGTTAAATGGGAACAAATTTTATAATCTTTTGAAGTAAGTTACTCAAAGAATAAGCTAGTAAATTCATCCTCATTACTGCAACAGATAAGATCATCTATTTTTTTCTTTTATAAACTCTAAATGGATAGAGTTCTTTTGCTGCTAAAAGTGAGACTTTTTAGAGAAATTTTTTATTTGGTTAGCATGTGTGCAACTCCTCTCTAAATCTTAGAATGAAAGAAAATTTCAACATATAATGGTATATATATTTTGGGAAAACGTTTGAAGTCAATCAATGAGATATAAAATGATCAAAATATTTATATATATTTTAAATATATCATAACTTGTAAAATATATTAAAGTATTTTACACAATGGTGACTACAAATGATCACCACTGATCAATTACATATTTGAATCTATGTCTTTTCTTCATTTATAACTCTCGTAGGTCAACTTGATATAAAAATATGAAGCATCTATAATTGGTTGATTTTTTTTTTTTTATGTGGAAGTGTCTAATATTTTTTAGAGGCATTTTATCTGTCATTATATGGTCGTCTTCACATTAATTACTCCTTTCTATTTATTACAAGCAAGACACCAACTACTAAAAGGAATATTAAATGAATGAAATTAGATTATGGATAGAATATAATGAAGTCATCACACTTTGAAGTTTTTTTTCTTCAAATAAGGAAAAACGGGAATTGAATTCTATGAAATATATGCTTTTGTTGTTTTTTAGTTGCTTAGCAGTAGTTTATGATCCTTTCTAAGGCTTTAGAATAAGAGAAATTTCATTTAGTTTTGAAAAATAAATTAGTAGGTACAATGATTTGTAGGGAATGGGTTTGGAATTTGGATATTCTTTATATCAACGATCTAGCTAATCATGAACAATTTGTTATGAAAAGATGTAAATTAAATCTAAATTCTCCCCAAATAATTAAGAGAGACTAGAGAAAAGTAGGACAAAACTATTAGCTACGAACAAGTCTTCTTTTAGAAACGATTCTCTTATTTACTGTTTTTATCTTTAAAGGGAGAGAGTGACTGAGGTATTCTTGTTAAAGGAAAAAACCCTTCTCTCTCAATGGATGCTTAAGGTTGGGCATTGGGTGTCTATAAAGAAGTAAATTTTATCAGGATTTGGCGCAGTTGTGATATGAAGGGGTTGTTGTAGTGTAACCATCTTTAGGTTGACCCTTCTACTTAATTAAATTGTATTCCACTCGCGCAGTGGGTGTATAGAGAGCATCATCATGTATAGATCTAGAGAAAATTTGGATCAGTTATCGTGCAAATTAAGGACTCCACATTATGGTGAAAGTAGGCATTTCGAAATAAAAGCATCAAAGAGATATACATAATCATGATTATCCTGAACTATGTTTTGGAAAAAGTGACCTACTTGACATTTTCTAAATTTGGTAATACTCAAAACAAATGAAAATAGATCAAAGTTGATAGTTGGCAAGAAACTGGATTCCCAAATGGGTAGCTGTATGCAATGGTAGTTGCCTTGCCTAAGATGGTGCCATCTTATTTCAAGTTCCTTCCTTAGAAGTCAAATATGATGATATGCTTCGGTGATGTTACCTACCAAAGAAAAGGCCTACTAGGTGATCGAGCGAAATCAAGTTGGGACTAAGCATCAGTAAGAAAGCAATTCTCCCTTCCACTAGGTTGCCTTTACTAAAGATTCAAGAGCAGGCCCTTCGATGTCATATTTTGGCTAAGTTTACTATGCTTTTTGCCCTTATAGTTAGGTTTGGATGACTATTTAATTTAAAGAAAAAGTGGAAGAAAATAGAATTTTAGTACATCTTAGAGATTAACTTGAGTGGTTGAGAAGAATTTTTTTTTTCCTTTTTTTTCCCTTTTTTTCTTCAAAAGTGATGAAAAAGCAAAAAAATAATGAAGTTTCAAAATTGAGATCACAAATAAGTGAATCCCATCAAGTCTCATGGCATTCATCTCTAAATATTTTGTAATCTTTATAATCTATTACAATAAGCCTTACAGATTAAACTATTGTAGTAACGGATATAACTCCAAATATTATTACATTAATCCAATGTCATAGCTTCTGTAGAGAACTTAGTCTTGTCTTCTTTGTCATCATATACAGGTGATAAGGGATAACAAATGTAAGATGAAGGACACAAATAGATCCCATGAAGCCAATGAAATCTTCTATAAATGGTAGAAGAGCTACTATTACTAAACCAACAGCTAGGTAGCAACCTCTTAACCTAACTATTTGTGACAAGTTCTGAATTCTCATACCACTTCCTTCAGGACATGCACAAGTTTACAAGTGGTATAATCACAATTAACCATTTTCTTAAAAGAAGTATATACTGATTTTGCTGATGATCATAGGTTTAGGATGATTGATCATACATGAAAAGAAATGATTGTTTGAAAAAAAAACATAGCAATGTTGGCAAGTACCTTTGCCCAAAATAGATCACTTTTATTGTTAAGAAAATACGAGGATGTTGATGACACACATTCCTAATACCCACCAAGCATAACAACAAACATTGGTAGAACTCCAATGGTTAATTGCACAAATAATTCCTTAATCATGTCTTCAATTACAAGAGCTCTTAAAGTTGCCTATTAAAAAGTAAATCAAGAAACACCATGTTTATAGGGAATCTTATAAGAGTCCTTTTTTCTAAGAAAGATTGATGAACTCCCAAGCCTGCCAATCCATATACCAAACCAGCCCTACCAAAGTGCTATAGGTGCAGTGAATTAAGACATAAGTCTAATGAGTGACCAAAGAGGATAACGGTAACATAGTGGAACAACAAGATGGAGAAGATGAAGAGGAAGTGTGTGCACACGAAGGTGATGATTGGGAATAACAGAGAGAAGAGGATGAGGAGGCATATGTGTGTATTGTTAGAAGACTGATGATATCCCATAAGAACCACGATGATTTCTAAAGACATAAGCTATTTCGTACAAAGTGTTTGGTTCTAAGGAGGTTGTGTAAGCTCATCATTGATGAAGGGATTCAAGAGAATATCATAAACACGTCAATGGCGAAGAAACTAAAGTTAGCTACTAAACTACACTTAGAGCCTTATAGCATTAGATGGATTATAGAAGTTGGCGAGATTTTTGTCAAAGAATGCTGTAAGATATCTTTTTCTATTGGTAAATATTCTGATGTAGTTAAGATGCATACTTGTCAAATTCTATTGGGGAGACCATGACAGTGTAATATAGATGTAATGCATTTAGGTGGGGAGAATATATATCAGCTTATGAAAGAGGACATGAAATATACATTGGTACCCATAGGTGGTAAAAGAAGTGTGAAGTTTAGGGAAGAAAATAAGAAGCATTTTTTACAAGCGGAGGATCATAAGGAAGAATTTATACATGAGATAACAATAGAGTGAGAGCTGAAGTTATTAATTTTTAAATGAAAAATGAAAAAACAAGAAAATATTGGAGGGAGTCATCTAAATAGTAGTTTTAATGGACATGAAAAAATTAGTAAGATTGGGGAGAATCGTAGTACCTTACAGCATACAAGTAAATTAAATGGTAAGGAGGATACAGGAATTAAATATTTTTTTCTTAATAGATTCAAATGTTTCAAATCAGAAGAAATCATCAACTTATAACAGTGAAAAAAGTACGCTTATTTAAGAGATAAAAACAAGTTACAAGGAGTCATGGAAGGCAATTAGCCTAAAATGGTTACAATAACGGTTGACAAGAAGGACAAGAAGGTAAAGAACTCTTCCTTATCCATCTCCATAGCTCTCTGTGATGCCATATATGTGGATCTAATATACTACTCGTGTCTCTTGAAAATCGGTGATAGGATATTGGTAGATAGCATTGTCGATCATGGATATTAATATAATATTAGGGATGGACTGACTATTTAATCACTATATCACCTTGGATTATAAAGACAAGATAGTGGTGTTTCGAATTTTCAAGTGATGTTAAGTTTACCTTTAAGGGAGATAAAAGGGCCATCCTATTCAATATATTTTCTGTACTAGCAACCAACAAGATGCTCAAGCATAGGTGTCAAGGATTCTTGGCTTGGCCAGATATCTACACGTAAAAAACAATAGCATCTAGTATGTTCTAACAATTTGGAATTTTTTTTGATGTATTTCTTATGGAGTTGTTAGGATTGTCTCTAGAGAGGGAAATTGAATTATGCATTTGATCTAGTACTAAGTATAACTTTAATCTTTATACTATGTAGAATGGTATCTATAGCAATGAAAAAATTAAATGATATCTATAGGGATGAAAAAATTAAAGGATTAACTACAAGATTTGCTAGATAAGGTCAGATCTAGCACATTACTCTGAGGTGCACTAGTATGATTTTTAAATAAGAAATATAGTTCTCTTTTGTTATGTATTGACTACCAGCAGTTAAATAAGATGATCATCCCCAATACATATTTGCTACCATGAATCAATGGTCTAGTTGATCAAATTTAGGGTGTTAGGTATTTTTCTAAGATTGACACAAGATTTGAGTACCATCATCTAACAATTAAAGGACAAGATGTATCCAAGGCTACTTTTAGAACTCAATATAGCTATCACAATTACTTAGTAATTTCCTTTGACTTACCAACACTCTAGTAGCCTTTATAGAATTGATGAATACAGTGTTCAAGCCGTACTTAGATAAATTCAAAGTATTACTACTAAAGGAGTGTTTGTCCACAGCATTAGTATTGGCGTTACTAACTAACAATGAAAGATTTCAGTTATACTGTGATGATTCATGAATTGGTTTAGGATTCATGTTGATACAGAATGATTATATGTTGCTTATAATTTCATATAGCTGAAAAGGCAAAAACAAAATTGTCCTACTTACAATTTGGAGATAAAAATGGTAATCCTTGCCTTAAAGATTAGTAGACATCACCTATATAGTGAAATGTGTGAGATTTACATGGATCACAAAAGTCTAAAGTATATATTCTAGTAAAAAGATATAAATATAAGACAAAGAAAATGGATGGAACTATTGATGGACATGATTTTATCATTTATTATCATCTTAGAAAGGCCAATATTATAACAGATGCATTAAGCAATATGTCTTTAGATGGTTTGGCACATATCATAGTGGAAAGGATAGCCTTGACCAAAGAGTTGCATAATCTAATTTATCAAGAAGCTCAATTTCAAATTTCAAATTTAAAAGTAGTATTGGTTAATATCATAGTGCGGTCAGTGTTAAGAGTTGCATGATCTAATTTATCAAGAACCTCAGTTTCAAATTTCAAATTTAAGAGTAGTATTGATTAATATCATAGTGCGGTCAGTGTTTTCGCATAGGATCAAGTTCACTTGAGGTCAAGACCCCAAGTTTTAGAAGCTCATATACGAATTTTGAGAAAATGATGCATAGATTTTAAGATCAATGGGTGATGCATCCTACAGATGAATAAGAGGTTATGCTTTTTAGATGTAGAAAGCCTAAGAGCATGTTTGGTATCACTTCTCGTTTTTATTTTTTATTTTTGTTTTTGTGTATGTGTATTGGTTTATGTGATATCACTGAACTAATAATGAAAATAATTTAAAACTATATGAATTTATTTGATAGTTTATCAAATTATAGGGACTTAATTG
>JAOXYD010256503.1:0-16051 GCA_028565735.1 Pinacopodium congolense
TTGGCCCTCCATATATTAGACCTTCAACAGCTTAAGAATCCACTTGGTTATTCACTATTTTATTATGTATTAAAAATTAGTAACTTGTCTTTGTTTGACCATCACCAAATCAAACAAGAGAAAACATGTCGCCAATTCTAAATAAAAATTTAGACTTAGAAACTCATTTTAAAGCCTTCATAAAAAGGTAAATTTAGACTTAGAAACTCATTTTAAAGCCCTATAATATCTACCTTAAACACCTATAGCTTTACCTCAGGGTTGTTTATTAATAAGGATAAGAGCTATATGTTTGTCTTTACCAGTTCTTGACATCTATCTCATTAGATGCAATTACGGATTTACAAGTGAACGAGTTGCCATTTATTTATCTAATGAGGAAGACAATGTCTAAGGTGAAATGGTTTTATAGGCCTACTAATGAGGAATTCTTAGGGATCTTCCTCTCAAGACTTCCAATAAATATTTTCAAGACCTTAGAAACTTATAGTGGATAAAGAATCCATCTAGTGTAAATTCACACCTATGGATTGAAACATGAATGTTTATGGCTTTCAGAGAATCCTAATATAAACTTATCTTGGACCATTAAAAGTATATTAAGGTTAAGATTCTTAACTTGGCCTAAAATAATTTCTAAGGTAAGGAATGGAGAGGAAACTTGCTTCTGGCAAGCTAATTAGACACCTTTTAGCCCTCTAACCTCTTTTCTAGAGCCACACCCATTGATGAACACAATTCCTTTTGGTAAGAAGGGTAATAACTCTACACAAAAACCTACTAGAAACAATTCCTTAGAGGTTGCAAGCAACTTGTAAGGGTTCCAACTAAATAGAAGAAGGAAGGATATAATGATTTGGAGGAGAATCAATATTAGAATCTTCACGAGCACATCTTGTAGAAATCTTCTTAGACTTTTTCAAAATGACATCCCCTGGTATAAACTAGTGTGGTTTAAACAGGCCCACCTAAGAGCTTTTATCATTACTTAGATGAACATACTAGGTAAATTAAGAATCATGGACATCTTATCCAGATTTATGTAGGTTCTTAATATCTTTACTCTTTTCCAGCAAGAGGAGGAATCTATTGATCACTTTCTCTTTCTTTGTATCTTTTCTAAGTTTCTCCTGTACCATATCTTAAGGCACTGTAATAAATAAACACCTCAAAGAGATTGGAGCCGAATCTTAGACTGGTGTTATAATCAAAGAATAACACAAATAGGGAAGGCCTTAATATTTAAAATAGCCTTCTCTTATTTCGTCTACACCATCTAGTAGGAAGGGAATCAACGAGCTTTTTAGCAGCAGAAGACAGACAAAGGAAAGTGTTTTATATAAACTGGTTGACAAGGTGAGACTGCATTTGGTGTTGCACTATATCCATCTTACTTGTAGCTCTCAAATGAAACAAAGTTGATATCCCAAACTAAACTCTACACACCTCGGCTAATTGAAATAAGGTATTCTTATCTAATGTCTAAAGGTGCTCTTAAAGGGGATGATGGCTTGGTTCAAGGATTCTAGTCTTAGTTGAGTTTGTTTATTGTTTGTTTTTTCACTATAATGGTTGTTTTTTTCCCCCTAGTTGGTCCCTTTATACTCTACTTTTTATTCATTAATTTTATTTCTTGAAATTTTAAAAAAATTTAATGGCTTTAGCTTATCTAGTTTAGCATATATGTGAAAAAACATATGTCTATTAATGTATGTTTCTTCATTTTATGTATTAGAAATGAGTGCCCTTATACTGATCCACCTCTTATAATAAAAGTAAATCAAGATTTCATAATTTTTTTGTTTATGTCCATATAATTGTATTGCATCCATATAAATTGATAAACATTTTTTAAGTATTTAATTTAATATATTATACTAGAGGAAAAGAGAGATTCCTTATAAGTTTTTTTTTTGCTAGGAGCAATGCCAGATATCCATGCAATCTTTTTAAAAAATATAATAAATTATTTAGACATGAAAAATGATATAACTTACTAGAAAGTGCATGATAATTTCCTTGAAACATGTAATCATATAATAGCTTGTGGATAAATTATGCGTTGACTTCTATTAATGTTGGATTCACCAATTGTTAATCTTCCTCTTATGTTTTGTTCTATCATTCTGTCATCGTCCTCATAGTTTTGATCGTAGATAAAATTGTTAGGTTCTTATTAAAATATGCCTATGAATATATTTTTTTAAGAGTAAACAAATGATATTGGCATTAATGTAAAAATTCTAAATCATTCAATGTATTTTACTATTGTTTCATGGGCTTGTAACTTGTATTCTTGATTGACAACCAAAACTTACAAGTATTGATGAAATGTGTTATAGTTCTCCTCCTTTAAATTCCTCATCAATCCTTATTTCACAAACAAATTCGCAATTCATCCTAACCTTAATTCCTTAATTCAATTTCTAAATTCATTCAAACTCTAAATTCATAATTTCATAATCCAATTCCAACCTTAATTTCTCAATTCAATATATCATATCTATGATATAATAACAATATACTCAAGTCAAAGAAAGAAGAAATCTATTAATGAAAATCACAAATCTCATTGTCAATAAGTCTAATAATTCTATCAATATCAATTATATCATAAAGAAGTCAAATTGTTAAAATGCAATGATAATCTATCCAAAAACAATCTCTTTTCGCATCCTACGATGAATTGAGCCACCTAACTTTTTCACCGAAACATAACTTGATATCTGAATTTGTATAGATCTGCTGACTTTCTCGTGAAAAATATATTTGATAAGAAATGAATTGCTAACTCAATAAAGGAACTAAAATATAACCATTATACATCACTCATTTCACTTAAAAAAATTAGAATTCATATATAGACATCATATCAAGGATTCATCACACATTGCAATGCAAGTTCTTATTGTTATTTATATAAGTTCCATTTATTTATAAATCATTCTAAATAAATTATTCTATTTTTATGTTCTCAGTTCAATTCTTTCTTAATTTTAAGGGTGCTGTTTAACATAGTAGAGTTATACCTAATGATCAGCTGGCAAATAAATTACACAAGAACTCCTACTACCAGAATACCAAGTCTTATCATCATGAATAATACATGATACTTCCTACTACTAGAAGCATCATAGTATTCTTATTACCATAATACCTTGACACATCTAACAATTAATACCAATCTCATCTGAAATCAAGACCATCAAGTACACTCCATTTAAATAAGTTTCTAATTAGGATTTCTTTATATTCATCTAAACAATCCACACGTTCAATGTTATCATACCTGTGACATCCCACCCCGGCGTATCTCACCCAGCTTGCCCTTGTGGCAGCCCGTACAGTGGCCCCACAGTGTGAGCACTTGGTTCAATGGTACTCACCATGCTTCCCAATGACTTAAGAAGGGTAAGGTCTTGGGTTTGAATGGTGGGGAAGGCGTAAGAAAGTAATATGCTCAGTTACGATATCCTAGTGCTCACACCTACGGGGACATTGTACGGGCTGCCACGAGGGCAAGCCGATCGAGATACACCGAGGTGGGATGTCACACTAATAGACCTCAAACTTGAAATCATATATTCATGTATGCATCGAGACCTAAGAAAATTTATTAAAATCAAATGAATGATAAAAAGATCTTTTATTCAACTTAGATAAAATTTTCATTAAGTTCGTAATGATTCTAGACTAAAAAATATTTATAGAAATTCATACAGAATCTATAATCCTTTGTTCTACTGATATTGTGAACATTATGGTCATGTTTCATATTTTTGCTATGATCGCTTAAACATTAAATTGAATAAATATGGAAAATTTAATGCTCTAAGAACAAAAATGATTTGGCTTCCAAAAGTTCAATAAGTTTTTCTGCATGCCTATTTTTAAATAAGAATTATAACCTTACTTTTTCTAGGAAAAAGTAATTTTCTAAAATTGGTCGACCGAACTATCATACAAGTCAACCTAACTAAAGTCGGTCGACCGATAGGTGCAGTTTGGTTAATTGAAACTTTGTTAAGTTTATTTTTAATTTTCTGTAATTTGTTTTGTTTTCCTTTCATTTTTCTATTATGCTGCAGTTTTTTCCAAACCTTAAAAACCTTATTTTTTTTATTCTTTCTCTATTCTTAGTTAAAATTGTGATAGATTAGAGGGTATTGACACTAAAGGAATGAATCGGGTATACTACTAATACTCATGGTTCCAAGATGAGATGGGTACCTAAATCTATATGGCTTTTTATTTTGTAGGTCTTCAAAAGAAGAAACAAGTGGTATGTTGACAGTGGATACTCACGACATATGACTGGTGGTCTTTCACAATTCATCATTTTCAAAACAAAGGATGGAGGATCCGTTATATTCGATGACAATGCTAAGGGTAAGGTAATTAATATTGAAAAAATGGATAAAGATAACTGTCAATTAATTGAGAACGTCTTACTTGTTGAAGGATTGAAGCATAATTTATTAAGTGTAAGTTAGTTGTGCGATAAAGACTATAAAGTATGCTTTGTAGGAGATGAATGTGTTGTCTAAAAAAATAGCAATGGTAGTATTTTTTTCTTAGGAAAAAGATAAAGGAATCTATACGTTGTTGATTTATATGATGTGATTAACCTTAAGAATAAGTGCTTGATTTCTTTAAGTGACTGCACTTGAATTTGACATAGACGACTTAGATATGTAAGTGTGGATTTCTTATCAAAATTAAACTCAAAGAAATTTGTAAAAGGACTCCCAAAAATGAAGTATAGAAAGGATAAAATTTGTGATGCATGCCAAATAAGAAAGCAAATTAGAAGCTCTTTTCCAAGAAAAAATTTGGTAACATCTTCTAGACCTGTTGAATTATTACATATGGATTTGTTTAGTCCTACTAGAGTAGCTAGTTTATGTGGTAAATCATATGCATGCATTATAGTTGATAATTTTAGTATATTTACATGAGTTGTGTTCTTAAGTACGAAAGATGAATGTTTTAAATCATTTATTTGTTTTGCAAAGAAAATCTAAAATGAAAAGGGCTTGTATATTATATCTATTAGAAGTGATCATAGTAGAAAATTTGACAATGACATATTTGATAGTTTTTGTAATGATCATGGTATATTGCATAATTTTTCTACACCTAAGACTCCATAACAGAATGGTGTTGTAGAAAGGAAGAATAGATCTTTACAAGAAATATCTATAGCAATGATTAATGAATTCGATTTACCTAAGTATTTTTGGGCCAAAGTGGTTGCATGTGCATGCAATGTTATTAATAAGGTGAACATTAGTCATAAAATGAATAAAATGTCATATGAAAATTTAAATAGTAAGAAACCTAAAATTAATCCTTTCAAAGTTTTTAGTTGCAAATGTTAGATTCTAAACACTACAGATAATTTGGGTAGATTTGATTCCAAAATAAATGAGGGCATCTTCTTAGGTTATTCTTTATCTAGTAAAGCATATATAGTTTTTAACAAAAGTGCTCTTGTAGTCGAAGAGTCCATACATGTGGCATTTGATGGGACTAACCCCTTTGAAAGAAAAATAATTGTTGAGATTGATGACATAGATTTAAACATGAGTTTAGAAAAACTATCACTTTAAGATGGAGGACAAATGTCTCATGAGCAAGTAGTTGAACCAAGTGAAGAAAAGAGGGATGAAGAGCTACCAAGAGATTGAAGATATAAGAAGGATCATCCTCCTAACCAAATACTTGGTGATATTCAACAAGGGGTAACTACTCGTTCGGTGATATTCAATAAGGGGTAACTACTCGTTCTCACATTAATTTATCGCTTCTTGCATTCATATCAAATATTGAACCTAGGACTATTGAAGAGGAATTAGATGATGAAAATTATATTTTAACTATGAATGAAAAATTAAACCAATTTGAACGAAATACATTTTAAAATTTAATACCTAGGCCTAAAGATCACCTAATAATAGGTACAAAATGAGTTTCCAAGAATAATCTCGATGAACAAGGAAATATTATTAGAAACAAGGCCTAGGTTAGTAGCTAAAGAATATAATCAAAAAGAAGGAATATATTATGATGAGACTTTTGCTCCCGTAGCTAGATTAGAGGCCATTAAACTAATCCTTGCATTTGCATTGCATATGGATTTTAAACTTTTTTCAAATGGATGTTAAAAGTGCATTTTTAAATGGTTTTATACAAGAAGAAATTTATGTTGAGCAACCCCCCAGTTTTGAAAGATATCATGTACCCGAATATGTTTTTAAATTATCTAAAACTTTATATGGTTTAAAACAAGTACTTAAAGTATAATATAATAGATTAAGTGCATTTTTTCTTGAACATGGTTTTGAAAAAGGGAAAGTTGATACTACCTTTTTAATTAAGAAACATAAAAAAAATTATTAATTGTTTACATATATGTAGATGATATCATTTTCAGTGCTAATAATAAACTTTTATGTGAAGAATTTACTAAGTGTATAAGTAGGAAGTTAGAGATGACCATGATGGAAGAATTAAATTTCTTTATTGCACTCGAAATCAAATAAATGAAGGATGACATTTTCATCAACCAATCGAAGAACACAAGAGAGTTACTAAATTGATTTTACATAGATCAAACAAAGCCATAGGGCACTCCAATGAGTACATCCACCAAGTTAAATAAGGATGAAGATGGTAAAGAGGTGGATGTAAAACAATATAGATGTATGATAAGAAATTTTTTATATTTAATTGCTAATAGACTAGAGATTATATTTAGTGTTTATTTATGTGCTCGATTTCAATCTTCACTTAGAGAATGTCATTTATTAGTTGTTAAATGTATTTTGCGATATTTGAGTGGTACATTGTCGTTAGGTCTTTGGTATCCTAGAAATGCATACTTAGTCTTGGTTGGTTGTTTAGATGTTGATTATACAAGAAGTTTGGTGGATAGAAAAAGTACATCCGATATATGTCATTTCCTAGGTAATGCATTAGTTTTATAGTTTTGTAGAAAGCAAAATTTTGTTACATTATCTACTGCAAAAGCTGAGTATATAGCCGTCGAAAGTCATTGCATTTAGGTTTTGTGGCTTAGGAAATAACTTAAAGATTATGGCTTAGATCTTAACAAAATTATAATAATATGTGATAACACTTTCACTATTTTTTTAACAAAGAATCCCATTCAACATCCTAGGACCAAACATATAGAAATTAAGTATCATTTCATTAGAGATCATGTTCAAAATGGTGATATAGAACTTGATTTTGTTGATATCTTGCATCAATTAGCAGATATTTTTACTAAACCTTTATGTGAAGATCGTTTTTGTATGATTAGAAGAGAAATTGGCATAATCAATGATCATTCTTTATGATGTACTTTTAAGTTATACTCATCTTATCCATGTATTTATGCCTTTTGTATTGATTCCAAAAAGGGGGAGAATGGTGTAATATTATGTTTCTTTTTATTCTTTACTTAGTACATGAACTAAGAGGGAGTTGTGAACCTTGTTTAATTTAGGGGGAGTTTAAAAGCATGATCATGTGGTATTTGATTTATAATGTGTAAGCTTAATTTTCAAAATATTACATGGTTTTGTCATTACCAAAAAGGGAGAGATTATTGAACTAAGGGAGGTTCCACCTTATTTTGATAATGACAAAACATCTTTATTGCTAATGTTATGTTTAGTGTATTAAAAGATAAGTTTTCGAAAGAATTTCAAGGGTATTCTGTAAAGACGTTTTGGAGTTTAATTCCTATGTAATTTTTATTGTAAGTTTTGCTTGATTAACATTTGTTATTTAAGAGGCTCACTCATGCATACTTGTATTTGTAACTTAAAAAATGAATTTATGACCATAATCAAGAGGATTTATACGTTTTGATAGATGTGTATGTGAAAAATCTTCTCAATATGTGTTTTGGTTAAGTAAAAATGAATGAATTAATAAGTTTAGTATGAATTGGATAATTAAGTGTCCTTGATTATATGTTTGGTTTAATGGAGTTTGCATCGTTTAATTGATCTCTAAGTTGAGTATATTGTCATTTAATCATGAGGCGATCGATCGATACATAAGTTAAGTACTTTGTTGTCTAAACATGAGATAGTTGACCTAAAAAGTATCGGTTGATCAAATATTAGTAGGTCAACTGAATAAAGAAGGTCGGTCAACCAAATATTAATAGGTTGACTGAATAAAGAAGATCAATTGACTGAATAAAAAAGGTAAGTCGACTGAATATTGAATAATCAGAAGTGTAAGATCATTATAAGTCATATTTTGCAATGGTATAGTTGATTAATTATTTATAACATTAGAGATCCAGAATAACGGTAATATGATCTTTGTTATATGTATAAGTAGATGGGTATGTCTTGAGTTAAAGATAATTAAGTCCTTTAAGCATTCTTATAAAAATCTTTGAGTCTTTTTGTATGCTTGTGGGATTTTTGCGTGGCTAATGTGCATTCATCTCATTGTTGCAAGAGCCTCTTTTCATATACCAAAGTGATTTTTAAGTAAAACATGTTTTAGTGTTGCTTTTGGTGAGTTATTCTTGAACCTTAGAAAAAAAACGAGAGAAGGCTATCCTTCAACTGTAAAAAGGAGCTTGTAACTCTAAAGCTATAACTCTTGACTACTTGAATAAAATCATCTCAATAAGTTGCGTTGGAAACTAGAAGTAGAGGCAAGTGAGTCATTCTAAACTAGTATAAATTAGTAGTGTATTTCTTCTTTATATATATATATATTTAAAAAATGTACGTACTTACTTCATATTACTTTTTTATTTTGATTTAGCTTCCGCATCTTAGATAAAATATTTGTGATCTTCAAAAGAAATTTTATCATTTAATTCACCCACTTTTAGGTACTAATTTAGGAGTAATAACTAATTTCGGACTAACATTGTATTTTCTTTGTTCTTTTATACTTATTGGTATAAATAATTATCGTTATGTCATGTACATCAAATAATACTTCCTTGCAAGAAACAATCTCATCCTTTACGTTGCTAATGGTCTTTCATTATAGAAATTTCCCTGCCTAATATTCAATAAAAATATAAAAATTAATTATATATTCTCATCCAATATTTGAGTAAAAAAAATTAATTTTATACTAAATCTAAAACTTTTTCATGATTTAATATTCTGCATTATATTTTCAACTTAAAAATATATGAAAAAATGTATATCATAAACCTAAAAGGAAAGGATCTTTATTACATTGACTTGCATTCTGGGCATACTATATTGTTCCCTATGACAACCAATCAGGAGAGTGAATTGAATATAATTAAAAATTTACTATTTTCTTGGTAATTTAAAAATTTAGCCTAACATAGTTATAGTGTGATAATGATGGATATCAAAGTAGTTTAATCAAGTGATTAACCATGCGTAAATAATCCTTTGCCTACATTCACACTCCAAGACACTCTTAGATATTCCACTATAATATTCTTTAATTTGGTAAAGAGAAGCCCTTTGTACAACAGATCTTCTTAGAGACAAAGATTAACCTTTGATAATCTTTCTTTTAGGTGAAGAGAACTCATTTGTAAAACAAATATTCTTAAAGGTGAAGAGTAACCTTTAACAAACTTTTATTAGGTTAAAAGGAACCTTTAACAATCTTCCAATACCTATAAAAATTAACAATCTTCCAATCCCTATAAAAAAACATACATCAAAGAGTATCTTGCTTAGTAATATTAGGTAGAGGGATTAAACAAACAACAAATGTAATAAATAAATTTGAATGCTCTTAATAATGCATTTCATTCTTTCAATGCTTCTCAAGATCAATTAACTTTATCAGCCCTTTCAATAACTAAAAAAAAATTTATTTAAAAGGTTATAACCCTAAAAAAATCAATTAAAAACTCAATCTAGTTGTTTCCCTTTTTAAAAAAATCATTTGACATAAATTATAAATATTAAAAATAAGAAATTGATCGTTATAGTTCTATAAATAGACACATTAATCGAGCAATAAGGCACATTAATAGAGTAATATCTCATACTAGTCAATCAATATAGTCAATACAACAAGCAGTATATGGAGTCCAATAAAAAGAGTTATATGCACTCTGTAACCTCCTCTCAACTAATTTGTAAGTTGTATAATTGTCAGTGATGACTTAAACAATGTTCTCAAACCTAAATTTATTGACAGCTTCATTAAAAAGATAAAGCAGATAATTAACATTCCTAATCATGTCAGATGCATTAATTGATTTAAAAAATATGGTCCCTTTAGCATAATAAATTAAGAAATTGATGAAATAATTCTATTTCTGATTAGTCTAACCAACACATATGATAGAATACCTATATTTCTCTTCCAAATAGTGTCTCATCTCAGTAACAAACTTGGGAAGAAGTTTAACTTTATATTTATGCATTGAAGGAGTTTTATATCCCTGACTATGAGAGGCAATGGCATCTCTAATAGGTTGATAATAATGTGATTGAGTAGCATGGAATGGCACACTTGTATCATACCACCATCTAACCATAGCCATATCTACTTGCTCACCACCAACTTTCCTTGCTTACATGGCAATATAAATAAAAGGTTGAGCTCTTAAAGTTGTTTTTGGAGAAAAAAAATAAATAGAAAATGACCTCCTTATCTTCTATCTAACCTCATCACTGACTATACCATTCTCTTCTTACTATGTAGAACGCATAAAAGGTTTTATCATCAGATCCACAACATCAGTTCTACCACCTCTGAAAAATGAACTCATACTGTTAATGCTGAAACTCACTTTGCCTCTTCTATCTTTCTCTATTTGATACGTCCCTATTAAAGTCTTCATCTGCATTGAACATTATGAGGAACTTCTTTACAAGGCTTCATGTTTTTCTTTATTTTATAGAAATTCCTCTTTAATCTTGTAATTCCTTCACCTCTCAAAGTCTTGTCATAATAATTGTATATGATTTGGATCTTTGAGCTAGAATTAGGAACCAATGTACCATGGATCCATACTAGATCGCCAAATCTCCTAGAAGGGATTGAAGTATCACCAACAGTATTTGAAGTCAAACTACCCTCCATTTACCTATCAAAATCAATGTAATTGATTGAGGCAGTAAACAAAACCAACTAATTTTAATTGATGAAACATGCATAAATCATTACATAAATGTAATTGATGATTTTATTAACTCATTCATATATCTAATAACATGAATATACATTTAATATTATAAAATATAACACAATTTCAAATAAAATTAAAAATTCTCAATTTCTCAATTTCACTTAAATTTGGTGAAAATTCAAGTTCTATAAAATCAATTGCAATTGATGATTCTATTAGCTCGTTCATACATCTAATTAAATGAATATAGATTTAATTTCATAAAACATAATACAACTTCACATAAAATTGAAAATTCTAAAATTAATAATTTTACCTAAATTTGGAAAATTTTAATTCTATGAAATCAAATATAATTGATGATTGAATTAGTTTATTAATATATCTCATTACATGAATATACATTCAATTTCATAAAACATAACATAATGTTACCTAATATTGAAAATCTTTAATTTTATAATTTCACCTAAAATTAGAAAAAAAATCCAAAATCTACTAAATTAAATGAAATTAATGATTCTATTAGCTCATTCATACATCCAATTACTTGAATATATATTCAATTTTATAAAACACAACATAATATTACTTAAAATTAAAAATTATCCAATTTATATATTCTTAAAATTGAAAAAATTCAAATTCTACCAAATCAAATATAATTGACGATTCTATTTGCTTATTCATATATCTAATTACATTAATTTACATTCAATTTCATAAAATATAATACATATTTCACCTAAATATGAAAATTCTCAATTTTGAAACCTTAATTCTACCTAATTTGAAATTTGATTCAATCTATACTGATTCATATCAAATTCAACTTCTAAAATGACTAAAATTGATGAATTAAACATTAGTTAACAACTGAATGAATGAAAACTTAACGATATTAGAAAAAAATCTCAAATATTGGGGTTAAAAAATTCACCAAATTTAGCTTAAATTCTTTATATTAGTTGATGGAAATGGATGTAGATGTTAAGAAGATGTTAAGGCTCCTTCCACTTGTTAGAATCTGACTTGAATTTTGAAAAATCACTAGAAAATAATTTGAAATCAAATACATAAAATTTGATATTGTTGTGATTTTTTAGTATTTTAAGAGGTATATTTAAGTTGATCGAGTTAGATAAATGTAGTGGATAATGGGTGAAGGATTAAACTCAAATGTATAATATTTTTTTTGAAAAAGTGGATTTCTAGCCAAGGACTTCGAGATGGCTGAAAGAGAAGAGGGAAGAGGAAGAAGAAAATGAGGAAAAATGGGATCTGTGTCAATTTAAAGCTAATATCGATTGACTGATACCTAGATTGGTCGATCGATGTACAAGAAAATTGGAAAAGAAAACTTCAATCGCAAATTTTTCAATATTTATATATCGACTTCAATTTTGATCCCATATTCCATAGCTAGCCAAAACTAGGATGATACAGGTTGATATTTTAGCCTAGTATAGTTTTTACCAAGTCCGTATTGGTTTTAGGTTGAAATGGTATGAACTAGTTGTATATTGCTAGTTCATCTAGTAATTAAATCACTGTCTAAGATACTTCTAGTAATGGAAATTGTCCTAAATGATTATAATGATGAAACTTGATATTTTGCTAGTGAGAATAACCACGTGCTTCTAGTAGTGTGAAGTATCATATAGAGTTTATTTACCAGTTGACCATAGGTATTGCTATATTAGATTAAGTGGGGTCTTTAAAATAAAAAATAATTGAACTGAGAACATATAAATAGAATAACTTATTGGGAATAATTTACAAATAAATTGAAATTATATAAATAATAACATGAACTTGTGTTGCCAAGTGTGATGAAATCTTTATGTGATGTACATATATGAATTTTATTTTGTATATGTGAAATGAGTGATGTCTTATGGGTATATTCTAGTTTCCATATTGATTTGGGAGTTCATTTCTTTCCAAATACACTTTTCAAGAGAAATTCATTAGATCTTTTCAAATTAAAAGATAAAGTTATGCGTTGGTGAAAATTTCAATTGGGTTAGCTCATTGTAGGAGGCCACATGAGATTAGTTTTGGATAGATTATCATTTATTTTGACAATTTAAATTTTTTATGGTATAGTTGAGATTAGTGGAATTATTGGACTTATTGATATTGAGATTTGTGATTTTCATTACTTAGGATTACTCTTATATCTATTGCACCTTATAAAGCAGCCTCTGTAGAGTTATAAGAACTTAAAAAGAAATTAGAGAAATTATTGGAAAAATGGTTTATCAAGCCTAGCAGTTCGCCTTGGAGAGCTCTAATTTTGTTTTCAAAGAAGAAATATGGTAGCATAAGGTTATGCATTAATTATCGATAGTTGAACCAGATAACAATGAAGAACATATATGCTTTGTCTATGATCGATAACTTGTTAGATCAATTAAGAGGAGCAACAATATTTTAAAAAATTGATTTGAGATTTAAGTATTTTTTTATTGAGGATAATTGAACTAGATATACCTAAAACTACTTTTTGGACATAGTATGACCATTATGAGTTTCTGGTAATGTCATTTGGACTCACAAATGCTCCAATAGATTTTATGACATTAATGAATAGAATATTACAATAGTATATGGATCAGTTTGTTATTATACTTATAGATAATATTCTGGTGTATTTAAAAATTAGGGAAGAGCATGGATACTATTTGAGGATGGTACCATAGATTTTAGAGGAGAATGTTGTGTTTAAAGAGGGTGTAAAGTTAGATATGTGAATGTGAAGATAATCATGAAGTGAGAGCCACTAAAGAGCGTATAAGAAATTACAAGTTTCTTAGGATTGGTTGAATATTATAGGAGATCTATAGGTGATTTTCCAATAATAGCCAGCCCATTAATGAAGTTATTAAAGAAAGGAATTCTTTACCAGTGGATTGATCAATGTGAAGAGAGTTTTAAAGAGCTAAAGAGGAGGCTTACATCTAGTCCTATTTTAATGTTACTAAGGCATAGTAGAGGTTTAAAGTTTATTCAAATTCATTTTGATTAGGCTTGGGGTGTAGATTGATGCAAAATAAGAAGGTAATAGCTTATGTCTCTCGTCATTTAAGAATTCATGAGGTGAAATACCTTACAAATAACTTAGGTTTAGCAGTAATTGTATATGCATTAAAGATCTAGAGACATTACTTGTATAGAGAGACTTTTAAATTCTCACAGATCATAAGAAGTTGAAATACATTCTAAATTAGAAGGAGTTGATTTTAAGATAAAAGAGATAGATCAAGTTGTTAAAAGATTATAATTGCAATATAGATTATCATCCAGGGAAGAAATATAATAGTAGATGCCTTAAGTAGAAAGAACTCAGGTGTTAACCAATTTGGGTGAAGGTATTGTGAAGTGTTAGCCAATTTGGGTGAAGGTAGTGTGACACCACTAGTAAAGATGAGGACTTTGAATGTGAAGTCAACAGTTGATGATGTATCTGGGTTGATAGATGCTTTATAGATTAAGCATAATTTTACTGACTGGATTGGTGAAACACAAACTCGGGGATTCGTATTTACAAAGGATGTTTAAGAAGATACATCAGGGAAAGAAACCTAACTTTTCAGTGAGGCTAGATGGAGTGATGGTAATGGAGGCTTAAGTATGTGGGTTAGATTTAGATGGTTTGTAGAAGGAGATATTAAATGAGTCTTATTGTGCACCTTATGCGATACATTCTAGTACAACCAAGATGTATCGAAATTTGAGGCCTTATTAGGCTAGCCATGGAAAAGGATGTGACAGATTTTTAACTAAGTGTCTGACTTGTCAAGTTAAGGTTGAGCATCAAGCTTTAGCAGGCAAATTAACACCTTTTTTGGTACCTTCATGGAAGTAGGAGAGAATTATTATGGATTTTGTATTTTTTTCCTAAAGCCAACGCAGACATGAATCAGTTTAGGTTATTATAAATAGATTGACGAAGTCTACTTATTTCTTGCTAATTCAGCAGACGGATTCATTGAACAGACCAGTTAAATTATGTATGGATGAGATAGTGAAGTTATATAGAGTGCCAATGTTTACATTTTTAAATCAAGATATTCAATTTATATCTTGATTTTGGACTAGTTTACAGATGTGATGGGGACTAAATTGAATTTGAATACAACTTTTCACCTACAAATAAATGATCAATCTGATCGCATCATTAGGATATTGAAAGACAAGATATGAGCTTGTATGCCAAAATTTTAAAGAGATTTAGATCTATATTTGCCTTTAATAGAGTTTGTTTACAATAATAGTTATCACTTTAATATCGAGATGACACCATTTAAGGTGTTGTATAGGAGACGATGTAGAGTTCCAACATGTTAGATGTTGAGGGTGTTGGGATATTGGAGAAGCCAAAACTGATTTAAGAGGCTGTATAAAAGATTAAAGTAGTAAAGAAATTTCTAAAACCTTCTCAAGAGAGGAAAAAAGCTATGTATATCAATATAAACGTGAGATGGAGTATGAGTTGG
Source organism: Pinacopodium congolense (assembly GCA_028565735.1). NCBI lineage: Eukaryota > Viridiplantae > Streptophyta > Magnoliopsida > Malpighiales > Erythroxylaceae > Pinacopodium > Pinacopodium congolense. Next base: position 15,622 of record JAOXYD010256503.1, read on the forward strand.
GAGATAAGGTGTTTCTGAAGGATTTATGAAAGATTTGTGGAAATTGTGAGAATCATTTGATGAATATGACTTTACATGGAAATAAATTTTGACTATATCATTAAGAAATTTTGTGTGGATTGTTAATGATTGAAATACAGTGGATTGGTATTATGACATCCCATCCCGGCATATCTCACCCAACTTGCCCTCATGGCAACCCTTTATAACGGCCTCGCAGGTGAGAGTACTAGGATATCCATACTGGGCATATATGTTTCTTACGCCTTTCCCACCACTCGAACCCAAGACCTTACCCTTCTTAAGTCAATGGGAAGCATGGTGAGTACCATTGAACCTAGTACTCACCATGCTATAACGGTAAACAATAAATAAATTATTTGATGTAAGATACAATCAAATAGATCAAATTATTTAATAAGTAGAGCAT
>JAOXYD010256514.1:0-16051 GCA_028565735.1 Pinacopodium congolense
AGTGTTTTGAAAGTTGATGCATTAAACTCATGATATTTGCCTTTTACATGTGGAATTGATTTTTGTGAGTTAAGGTTAAAGGTTGAAAAAGAATGAAATGATTTAAATGCATTTGTGAGTTGATATGATTAACTGATTATATAACATTTCAATGAGTCAATATCTTTGAAAGATGAAGAAGACATTTTTAATAATGATGTTGTTAATCTTAAAATAATTTTCCTATAATTATATACTAGTTTGAGAAAGTTGAATAATTGGTTTTCTTGAGAATAAGAAAAAACTTAAGTATGGGGTATAGGTTTCAATTTTACATTTTAATTAGTTTCTGGGTGTGCAAATTTATTTTTTTGAGTTTGCTTAAGGTCCTAGGAGGTTGCTACTATTTTTGTTTCAATTTTTAAGTGATTATATTGTTTGTTTAAACTTAATCTTTGTAGGTTGCTCAAAGTTGTCCAAGTTTGAGCATTCTAGCTTTATGCATGATTTTTATTATTCAATTGATCTGTTAAAATTTTTTTTGCTACTGAAATTTATTATTAATACATAGATTGATGTGGAACTAGGTTTGTTGCATTTATTTTGCATCATTTGATAAGTGAAATTCGTTCATACATAAGCTGAAAAATATATGCTCCATATGTAGATAGCTCGTGTTGATATTAATTGAATCAGAATGTTTACGAATTTATCTGTGGCTTTGCTAGATAAATTTTTTTTAATGATCTATTCAAGTTTTAGGAGGCTTGTTATAATTTTGGATTTCCTCTAGAAGTTTCATAATTGAATTTATTGATTGTGCATTAGAGAAACACCATAGAAGGTGTGCCTTGGTGATATAAATTGAGGGATTGACTTTGGTTGATTTATTGGCTACTCTTTGCCATTTAAAATAGTTTGGTAGGTTGCTCTTCACCTAGGATAAAGAATATTTGGATTGTGTTAATCCTTGTTTGTGAATTGGATTGGTTTAGGATTTAATTATGCATTGGACATTCCATATTGTATTAGTTACATTTGAGCCCTTATCTTGTGTTGATTTTGATCAAGGATGTCATAAGCTATATAAGCTTGGTTTGAAGCTCAAGGGAGCTTGGTTTAAGGGCTTTCCTTGTAGGAAAAAAATTATAGAATTTGGTTGTATTGGTAAGACTCCTCTTTTCAATAAAAAGATTGTTTGTAAAAGGTTACTCTTCACCCTCTTTGTGAAAAGCAAGATTGATAGGTTACTCTTTACCTAGAACAAGTTGGGTATCGGTTCCTCTTAGCCTTAGAATCAAGATTATTGGATAGGTTCCTCTTGGCCTTAAATCAAGATTGTGTAAAGGTTCCTCTTGGCCTTCAATCAATATTGTTGTAAAGGTTCCTCTTGCCTTATTGTTGTAAAGGTTCCTCTTGGCCTTTAACCAAGATTATTGTTAGTGAATTTCCAACAAGTAGTTGGAGAGTGGACGTAGTCTATCTTTAGGGTAGGTCAACCTCTATAAATCTTGGTGTTCCTTATCTTCCTTATCTCTTTAATATTTGTGCATATGTGTTTACTTTATTATTGTTTGAATTTGATTGATATTGGCATAAGAATTGACTTTCCATATACGTTGATTTTTTGGTTAAAGTTTTCATATTGTTTAAATTGGCCTAAGGTGTTTTAAGTGTTTTATTTCTGCTAGAATTTTTAAACACCCGTTTCACCCCCCCTCTTGGGTGCCATAGGGATAACATAAAGAATATCCTAACTTTCTTTCAATCTAAAAAAAATACACTTTAAAAGTGTTTCACTTAATCTCAGAAAGGTGTTTAAAGAGGCTCTCACTCTTTCATAAACATTTTACATAACACTTCAAAACCATACTAAAGCTCACAAAATACTCTTTGAAAGATCAGCACAATTGTAAGAACATTTCTTATTGTTCTTTGATGAAAATAATGCACATATAGTCTATTTATAACCTTCTAAAGATTTACTAACCCTTGTATAATGTTACAAAATTTTACTATCAATTAACCATTACAATCCAAACATTGGAGATTTAATTCTCCACAGGTCGACTAGTTCTTGACTACTAATAAATTAGTCTGTAGCTTGAGACTAGTTCATCTAACCATAAACGCCTTAAGCTCATTTTTAATCAAACCATATCATCCCTATATACTTCAAAAAAGAAATCTTAACACACACATAAATACACACATTTCAAATAAAATTTTCCAAATTATTTTAATTCAAAACTTCACCATATAAAACCTCCTGAAAATGCAACCTACATGCATATTCTAAATCATTTATCAATTTATTCATGAATGAGCCCCTCAAATCATCACAATGAAATAAGTAAAAATTACAACAAAAATTACACATATAAGCCAATTTTTATACTAGTTTTGGTCTTCAAAAATTAAGTATCCATAAATGATCTTTACGAACTCCAATTTAGCCCCAAGATTCCATAAAAAATTTATTAGTACAAAAAATTTTTTAGTCGTCATCAAAATAAGATGAGTCCCACTTGGTTTAACAATGGGAATATAACCCATTCCTAGGGATGTAAGCATGCAAATGAGAAGTATAAGGATGTATTAGTCATTTTTTCTTCTATTAGGTCCAAAATGCATCATTTTGATTTTATGAATTCCTATAAAAATTATTTCTATTTTCTACGTGATGCACTTCCTTCCAAGATTTTAATTTAGGCCTATAATAAATGCATGATGATTTCCTGTAGTTTATGACTTTGATAAAGATGCAACATTTTCTAAAGATGGCTTAAGCACATTTTCATCTTCTAAGTTCATTACCCTTATAAAAATTGTTTTTATGTCCATTGAATCTATTCTACCTATATGTCACCTAAGAGGGGGATGAATTAGGTATTTAAAAATTCTTCTAGGTTACAAAACTTCCTATCACTTCCTTTTCTAATGGTTAAATGATAATCTTATAACACTCTTCTTTTATGGCTCAAGAATAATTTTACAACAATTTCACTCTTAATCTTCCAACGCCACATAATTAATAGACTCCCTTACAAAATTTCATTATACATATTTATGAAGGTGTTTAAGGGCTTACATAAAATTTTAGAATGAATGCACAAACAACCTTAAGATACAACTTCAACAAGAGCCCATAAAAACTCTTAATAATACTAAAAAAACTTGAATAAATCTTCCACAAAGTTTTTCTTATTATAAACCACATAGAAAACACATTTATACCCATCTTATGGCCTTATAGCCATAGCATATTGTTGCTTAACATTAATTTTTTTTACCGCTGCAAAACTATCCTTTGCCCAACGTTTGCCTCATTTTCGTCACTATCAATTGATCGAAGCCTTAGTATTAGTCAACAGACCTTTAGTTAAACAATATATATTAGTTGCCCGAGAAACCTTACAAAGGTCAGTATACTCTAGCCTATCTCGGCCCAAAGTAAATAAGAAATAATCCAATTCACTTCCAAACCCAATCTAATATATTTTAATACATTCCAATTAATATGAGAATTATGATGACGTATTAGTCCTCTTTTCCTCTCATGAATGCAAAATGCATCATTTTAATTTTATTAGTTCCTATTAAAATTATGCCTATTTTTTATCCGATGCACTTCCTTCCAATATTTTTATTTAGGCCTATAACAAATTCATGATGATTTCTTGTAGTTTGTGACTTTGTTAAGGATGCAACATTTTCTAAAGATGGCTCAAGCACATTTTCATCTTCCAAGTTTATTACCCTTATAATTTTTTTTTTCTATACATAGAATCTATTCGGCCTATATGTCACCTAATAGGGGGAGGAATTAGGTATTTAAAAATTATTCTAGGATACACAACCTAATCTTTTACTAATTTATTTAAACACAGAAGCTAAAACAACAATTCTAATTTATCAAAATAAAAAATAACAACAAAAATGAGTGCATCAAAGTAAAAGAGTAAGGAAGAGAGATACAGAAAATTTAGCATAGTTTGGAGCAATCTACTTACCCTTATGTCTAGTCTTCAATACCACTTGTTGAGATTTTTTCACTATTATAACAAGAAAATACAACGTTAGTATTACAATCCTTTTTTTCAAGGCTCAAGAATAACTTTTCACTCTTCCTTTTCTACGGCTAAGGAATAAACCCACATCACTCTTCCTTTCAAGGCTAAGAAATAACATACCACTTCCTTTTCTAAAGGAGAAATGACAACCTTACAACACTTTTATTTTATGAGTTAAGAATAATTTTACAACAATTCGACTCTTCATTATAAAATTTAATTCTACATATTTATCAAGGTGTCTAGGGACTCGTATAAAATTTTAGAATAAATGCACAAACAACCTCAACATACAACTTCAACAAAAGCCCATAAACACTCTTAAGAATACTCAAAACACTTGTATAAATCTTCCACAAAGTTTTTCTTATTAGAAACCACACAGACAACACATATTTATACCCATCTTAAAGCCTTATAACCATAGCCTATTGTTCCTTTGCCTAATGTTTGCCTAACGTTTGCATCATTTTCATCACTATCAATTGATCGAAGCCTTAATATTGGTCAACTGACCTTTAGTCAAATGATATTTATTATTTGGTCGAGAAACCTTACAAAGGTCAGGATACTCTGGCCTATTTCGGCCTAAAGAAAATAAAAATTAATACAATTCACTTACAAACCCCAATCTAATATACTTTAATACATTCCAATTAATACCAACAATATTTTAACACAAGCCAATTCATTCTAAATACACTTTACACAATTTAACATAACCAAGTTCATTCAACTTACTAAATTAACTTAACACTTTAATCTAACCAATTTATTCATTCATTCAAAATTTAACTAACTTAATCATCAAACACAACATGCAATACCATAATGCATTCATCTATGCATCAAAAGGATTTTCACACACATTAAACACATACAACACCGCTTGATTATGAATCATATATGCAAAAACTAAATATGAATTAATATCAAACTATGATAAGACCAAAAGAAGACATATCAAGATGTTCACTTATAACATCCTATCAAATCCGACTCTTGAACATAATCTTTTATCTTCAGTCTTCAAGTTCATTCCCAATGTTTTTCTTCCATTAACTTTGATCTTTAACCATTTTTACATCCTTCAAAAATTCTAAGCAAAGTCTGTAACTTGAGGGCTTCATGTTTATGCACTTCCAATCTTCATCTTATACTTCAAGACTTGTTTCTTTAAGGTTATCTAAACAAATACAATAACATCCAAAAAACATTAGTGAAATTATTTTATCATCATCAAAACAAAGGTGAAACCAGCCCTTGGTTCAAAAATTTCCTTATTTTTTTATGATAATAAAACCATGTGATATTAAACTTTACATAGAAAACAAATTATATACTTAAACCAATCCATGCATACATTTAGATATTAAACATAACAAAAATTATCTACCCCTTTTTATAATATCACATCTACCATTCTCTCCTTTTTTGTAATCAACAAAAAATAAACATCCAATTACAAAAAGATATAAACCTTAAATCCTAATATAAAACAAGCCACACATGAAAATTATGGAACTTTGACACTAATAAACATGAAACATACCAATGAGATATACACATCTTCTCCCTTTATATTAAATATAGATCTCAAGTTAATTTTAAAAACATGTAAGAAATACATCATAACTTATCTTTCAAATGACGTTAAAGAAAAAAATTTCTTTTAACAATGCTCCCTCTTTATAAAATGTACCATGATAAACTTCAAGATATTAGATTACAAATACTCAAAAGAGGGAAAAAATGAATCGAATCTCATTTCAAAAGGTGTTACATGCATCGCCATAAAAAATGATGACAATTGCTATTAAAAAGTCATTAATACTCATAAATCACGAACTTAATGCCAAACTTGTTAAAGAGAGACTCCTCTATATCAATTATTAAAAAATATGATACTAATTTTTACAAAACAAAACTTTGAACCAATTATTGATATTGCTCTCGATGAAAACCAAGTAAAAAAAAAAGATACCACTTGTTAACAAAAACAATAATCTATAATAGTTGCCGATACCAATTGTTGAAAAACTGACTTATTGATAGTACTCAAAACAGATATATAACACAAACTATCATCAACAAGTAATAACAACACAATGTACATTACTTATCAATGGTAAAAGGGATACTCCCCCTTTACACATAATCAAAAACAAAGAATCAACCAAAAATAAAATACTAAGTAAATTATTTCATACTCAGCAGTATTCCAAAATTCTCAACTTTAACACAAATTTATCAAAACTTTCATATTTGATTAATTTCCCCTAATATAGTAAAATCATGCAACAAGTTCCACAAAACTCAAAATTTTGGAAATTTTAAAAAGTTTTAAACCAGTGACTCCCCTTAAGTTCATGCAATCTCAATTTTCAATAATTCAAACTTTTATAGGAAGATATCTAATGAATAAAGCGAGTCATAAGACATTAAATCTATAATCATTATTCAAATTTAAATACAACTAGAACTTTCCTATATTCTTGTATTGTCATTTAAAACACTCATATTATAGGATCATATGAAAGGGATAAGCAAAAAAAAATACATGTCAACTTTAAAAGTACCTTACGAAACTCTTACTTTCATAATAGGATTAAAAATAAGCACTACTCCCCATCTTGGAAAACTAATATGGTGAATTTATCAAAACTCAACATTTGAAAATTTGAAAATCAAACGTCTAACTTAACTGAAATATCATGCTCTTTTCGAAAATTTCAATTCCATCATATCTTAAGAAACAATTTAGAAGTTAAAGACATAATAGTTTATTGAACCATAAGATCAACCAAAAACTTTAACGACATTCTCAAGAAACCATTAAGAATTTCTAATGCTTGAAATGTCGTGAAATTTTAAAAATATACTTTAGAATATTGAAACATTTTCAAAATACATGACATCTAATTTCAAAAGAATTTAACGCATTATGAAATTTAAAATTTTTTTCATATACTAATGTATAGAGGCAATTTATGAAAAACATCAAAATTTTTAGTAACCAATTCGTAAAAGAAAATTCCTCCAAATATTATAAAACTTTCAAGCTCCCGCTTTATAGAAGTAATATCTTTTAAAGAAATAAAATTGGAAATTTTAAAATAATTAATTGGGATAAAAATCCTAATCATCGTAATTATGCTCAAAACAAACCAAGTAATCTATAAAACATCTAAAAATCCAATAAGCACTCAAAATAATCATATGAAAGTATTTATTAAGTCATATGTTTCAATTTACCCAAACATTTAAAATCTTATCATGTAAGAAAGTCATTCAAAAGGCTCTTCATTGAATCAAAAACATACTCAACTAAATCAATAAATTTAAAGATCAAATCCATGCATTCCTATTTATGATTTTTAATGCAAAATATGTCAAGAGCATCAATTATCAATTATGGACAATAATAAAGAAAAATAATCCTAAAAAAACAACCTAGGTAACTATTATTCAAAACACCATTCAAGATTGAGAGGGAAAACACTAATAAATTGAAGAAAAAAAGAAGTAAACATGATGAGAGGTAAAGGTTTGAGACTTTGGGAAAAGCGACAATTCGGCTGGTGAAAAGAAAATAAAAATGAAAGTAATAATTTTTAATATTAAAATGACACTTATTAAGGAATCGATCGACCAAACTATCTCTATCAATCAATTGATAGTAGATCAATCGATATACTAAGTTAGGTCAATTAAACTAAACACCACACGAACTACACATAGAACAGATAGAATAAAAGTAATTCAAGTAAAATCATCGAGCAAGATATATTTTAAAAATTAAAATTATTCAATTAATACTTAAAGTAGCAAGAATTCAAAATATCTCATGAATCGTGTAATTTTAAATTTAAGGTGTATTTCCCTTTTACGTTTATCACCAATGTCATTTCTTAGATTTTTCACTTTATTGGTTCGACAATATGCATGTTGGCGATTTCCTCTTTGTTTTATGAGATACATTTTAAAATTTATAAAACAAATTTAACAAATTTTTGGTAGCCATAGCATCCTTGGTCCTTGATAGTTAGTTTCATACCTATTTCATCTATTAGGCAAAACATTCATGTTTCTTAAATGATTAGAACGTAGTTGATGCACATGCCCAAAATGTTCACAATAATGATAAATCAAAGGTGTTCATAATATATAAATATTTCTATGAATGTATCTTAGACTAGAATCATTAAAACTCCTAGATGCATCATATGAGTGATAATGTCTTATGTTGTTTCTATATTCATTTCTAGGTCTAAACAATCCTCCTTGATGAAATTCTTGTCTAGAATATGCATGAGACATATTCCACTTCCTATTATGAGCAATATAAACATTTCTCAAAATATCCATATAAGCATGAGGAGCATATAAAATAGAAGGCCTATATGCATCCTTTTGATGATGTGCATTCACAAAGAAATTATGTCTATTTTTAGGCTTAAGCATATTCTTTCTATATGATAGTTTTCATGTATGCAAAAATTCATGATGATTCTTCCTATAATGAGAGCTAGATAATGAAGGCTTAGAAACATGTTTGATGGATAACCTAGGTTCTTCTTCCTTTAAGTTCTTTCCTTTAACAAATTTAGTTATATTAGAAGAAGGTTCATTATCACTAATATAACCTAAACCATGTATGACATTTACAACCTTTTAAACACTCAACATGCTTTCTAGTTTCTCATTCCCTTTATTGAATTTAACAAATGAGTCCTTAAGGGAACATGTCTCCATTATAAGTGATGCATTTTCTTTTACCAAACTATCGTTATCAACATGAAATTTTTATTCCAATTATTTCTTTAAAGAGCTATTTTCTTCTACCAAATTTTGCATTTCACACCTATATGTGATTCTTTGGTTCTATTTGTTTTCTTAACATTTCATTTTCTAATCTACATTCATCAAGTAATCTCCAAGCTTTGTTATGCTTAACATACCAATTCTTTTTCTTCTTTTCCAAGGATTCTATATATTCTAAGAATTTTTCATAATTGTATTCTATATTACATTCATCATCATTATCATGAGATTTAGAACAAGAAGGTAAGTCTATATCACAAGGACTTATGGAAGTACATACCTCATCATCCATGAAGCATAAGAAGGATACTTATTTATGTTCACTTTCCTCTTCCTGATCTTGATAGATTGCTTTTAATACATGCCATATTTCTTGAGAACTTTCACATCTTAATGCAATTTTTTTAAAAAAATTGTACACTTAAGGGTGATAACAAAATATCCATAACTTTATAATTAAACGAAATAAGCTTAGGCTAAACATCATCCAGTCTTAATGCATCATTGAGTATTAAACTTTTTATGGGCTTTAAAGGATAAAAGGACAATTTTCTATGATTTTCCAAAAATTGTTTCCTAGGTTTAGAAAATGATTTTTCATTCTAAATTTTTATTCTCTATAATTATGTCCATTAAACAAAGGGGGTGCATCTAAACTAAGTACCATATTTTTACTCACTAATTCTTTAGAATTAAAATAATGTGAGACCTAGGCTCTAATAACAATTGCTACGCCTGTATGGCACATAAAAGAGGTGAATTTGGTATTTAAAAATTCCTCTAAGCTTTTACCTATTTACTTAAATGTGGAAGCTAAACAACAATTCTAATTTATAAAATTCAATAATAACTATAAATTAGATAGTAAAAATAAGTGAATAAAAACAAAATAGTAAGGAAGAGATACACAAACAATTTATTCGATTTTGGAGCGGTCCACTTACCTCTATGTCTACTCCTTAACAACACTTGTTGAGATTTTTATACTATTGCAATAAGAAAATACAACTTTAGTATTACAATCCTTTTTCAAGGCTTAAAGATAAGCTTTTACTCTTCTTTCTAAGGTTAAGGAATAACCATAGAATGATCTTCCATGTAAGGCTAAGTAATAACTTAACAATCCCTTTCCGAAAGACTAAATGATAAACTCACAACACGCTTCTTTTATGGCTCAAGAATAACCTTATAAGAATTCAACTCTTAATCTTCTAACCCTATATAACTCATAAACACCATTACTAAATGCCACTCTATTGACTCACCAAGGTGTTTAGGGGCTCGCACAAAATTTAAGAATTAACGCACAAACAAACTTAATGCATAACATCACCAAGAGCTCATAAACACTCTAAAAAACACTCAAAACACGTGTATTAATCTTCCATAATGTTTTTCTTATTATATACTACATTAAAAAAACACATATTTATACCTATAATAAGGCCTTATAGCCATTGCCCAACGTTCTTTAACATTAATTGTTTTTATCATTGCAAAACTAGTTGTTGTCTAATGTTTGCCTCATTTTTGTCAGCATTGGTAGATCTAAGCCTTAATGTTAGTTGACTGACCTTTGGTCAACTGATATGCATCATTTGATCAATTGACTTAAAAAAGGCTAGGATACTACGGCCCATCTCAACCTAAAACAAATCAAACTTAATCTAATTCACTTCTAAATCTATTCTAATACTTTAACACATTCAAATTAGTACCAACAATATTCTAACATAAGTCAATTCATTCTAAACACATTTTACACAATTGAACACAACCAAGTTCATTTAAATGACCAACTTACCTTAACACTTTAATATAACCAATTTATTCATTCATTCAAAATTTAACTAACTTACTCATCACACAAAACATGCAATACCGTACATGCATTTATCAATGCATCAAGAGGATTTTCACACACATCAAACACATAGAACACCTCCTAATTATGCATCCCATATACAAAAATTAAAGATCAATGCATATGCATGATTGAGCCCTTTCAACCTATGATAAGACTAAAAGAAGACTTAGATAGATATTCACTCATAAAAATCTATCAAATTCTACTCTAGAACTTGATCTTCTATCTTCAATCTTCAATCCTCAAGTTCATTCTCAAAGCTTTTCTTCCATATTCTACTATAGAACTTGATCTTTTATCTTTTATCTTCAATCTTCAATCTTCAATTTCATTCCCAATCCTTTTCTTCCATCAACTTTGGTCTTTAACTTTTTCCACATGCTTCATAAATTCTAAGCAAAGTCTTTAATTTAGGGCTTCACCTTCATGAACATCAAGTCTTCACCATATATTTCAAGACTTGTTTCTTAAAACATATCTAAAAAACATAACAAAATTAACAAAAATATTAGCGAAATTATTTTCTCAACACCACAATAAAGCTGAAACCCACCCTTGGTTCAATAGAACCACTCCCTTGAGTGAATCTTAAGCCTTGTCTATCTCTTAGGCTCTTTTGAGCTCTTAACATGTTAGTTAACTTTTCACCCATTTAAGTGAATTTTTACAAAGATTCTTTCAGGTCATTAATCTCTTTCTTTAATACTTCATTCTCATGCACTAATACATGGTCATCGTGGTTAGGAAAGACTATAATTTGAGAATCTAAATTTTCATACATCTCATTTTTCAACCTATCAATTGTCAATATCCATGCCTTCTTGGCTTCTTATATGTCGTGCATTTCATTCTTCAACTTTTCATTTTCATTCACCAACCTATCATTATCAATCATGATATCACTAAATTTCTTTAATGCCTCTCTATACTTAGAAAAAAGTTTCCTCCTTTTTAAATTTATAACTTTAAGGTATTTAACAAACTCTTCATAAGACAATTAATCACAATTGCAATCATCATCATCATTTTCATTATTGTCACAGTTTAAAAAAAATGGTACCTCATTATCATCATTTTCTATTAAGCAAGTAAGAGTCGCTTTTTCTTCCAAGTGCTCATCCTCCTCTCCTTTTTCTTCATTCTCCACTTCTTTAGACACATTCATTACTATCTTAACTCCATTGCCTCCTACAAAAATCTCATCTATCCTACCCCAAATCTCATTAGTGGAATCGCACATGGATGCTTTATAAAGAACATTTACATCTAATACATTAAACAAATATGTAAATGGAAATTTTATTTAATAAAACAACTTATAAATCATTTGTAAAACTATAAGGACCATTTTCAACAATTTCCTGCAAATCAATATTTTGGTCTATAAGGAAATATTTATTCTAATTTTCCATTCTAAAATGTGATTTTGATTAAACATTATTTGCCTATGCATATGAAACTGCTCTTGATTGAAATTAAACATGAGTGGCCTATGAACATCAAACCCCTCTTGGTTAAAACTATCATAAAAATGTGTCATATCTAAACTTTTTTCATCAATTTCATTTGAATTTTTTGAAAAGTTAAACCTTTCTTTAATACTAATTGAAAGCTCTATGACACTAAGGAGATGAATTAGGTGCTTTTAAAAAAAATTTGTGAACTAACAACGCAAGCAACGTAAACTTATTTTTAAATTATATGCAATCCAAAAAAATAATATCTAGCTTTAATTTTATGCTAGCGCTTATGCCAAATAAATCAAATAAAAAAAACTTCAAATCGATCACAATATGAATAATTCAAAGAAGTAAGAGAAAGAAGGTTACATAGGGATTTTTATAGACGTTCGACTAATTTAGCCTACGTACTCTCCTCATAATGATGTTATAATTTTCATTAATACAAATCTTCTTTAGGGTGAAGAGTAATTCTTATAATAATCTTATTTCATCAAAGGGGATTAAGAACAACCTACCCAATCTTACTTTAGGGTGAAGAGTAACCCAATACGATCTTGTTTTTTAAAGGGTCCAAAGGAAATCCAAAAAATCTTCTTTTCTAAGGGTGAAGAGTATCCTTTTAAGTAAAACCCTAATTCAAGAACATTAATTTCACAACAAAGCCCTATGTTCAACACCTAAAATCAGGCTATCAAATCCTAACTTAATCATATGCAAATCAATATACTAAATTGATCAAAACTACTGCAAAAATGGGCTCAACATGTAACCATTGCAAACATCATATTATTCTCTGATGCTAAGAAATCAAATAAACCAATCCTAGCTTACATTTAACAACAAAAGAAAACTCAAATCTTTTTTATGAAATGTGAGGAGAAATCTTCAAACAAAAATTTTCAAGACAAACAGGAGCCTATACTACAAATTCCAACATAATAAAATCAAGATCCACTAAGAACATGAAAAACTCATCTTTTATGATGTTTCACTTAAAGTTCAACAATATTACATTTCTAACCCTTTTAAGGACAAAAAATCCAAATAAAAAAGCTCTTAAAAGCTTAATAAACCATAAAGCAGTGGATTAAAAATAATAAAAATGAAAATAAAGCTTGAAAGAAGAATAGAGAACAATAAAAACTGAAGAACACTCAAGACCTGATAACTGTTCATTATTGTTCATAGCAATTTTTTCCATCAACTCTGGTAATTGCTCCTAGGTCTTGAGATTAGTAATGTCTCCTAATGATGCATCTATTAGCTATTTTCTAGCATAACTTAGGCAATAATGAAAAGTTTGCATAAACATCTCCAAATCAAACCCATGATGGAGGCACTTCCTCAATAGCTTCTTCCACCTCTCCCAAGCATCATATTATTTCTCATTGTCCTACTCCTAGAAGGAGATGATATTGTTCCTAAGCTTTTCTAATCATGACAAGGGCCAATATCTGGTCAGAAACTTCTCTTCCAATTGATTCCACGAAATAAAAGATCTTAAAAGGTTGGACTTCAACTACAACTTGGCTTTATTCCTCAATGTAAATAAGAATAACCTTAGATGAACAACCTCTAAAAAAATCCATTAAGTTTAAAAGTGTTATATATTTAAAAAAAGTTTACAATATACGCATTAAAGTCTTCATCAAGAAATCCATCAAACTGTAGAAATTGTTGGAGAATATATATCATCTAGGGCCTAATCTCAAGGTTATTAGCTTCTAATCTTGGTCTATTTATGCTAGATTCTATCCCTATGAGTAAATTTCTAGATAGATCCCCTATAGTTAGTTATGCTCTCTACCCAAATTCTCTATCCATCATGTCTTGTAAATCTATTTGTTAACTTTCTAGGTATTGTAAAATTTGTAATTCATATCCCTTCAAGTCCAAAGTAGACTCCTCTCAACCTTTAGATCAAGTGTAAACAAATCAATAGATCTACTTCTAATCATAGATCAGAGTACCCAAACTTGAACGTCAAAAAATCAAACACAAGATCAAGAAAAGAATATTTATAAACAAATAATTGAATAAAAATAAAATGATTAGATTAACACAGATAAGGCTTTCCTAAGACAATGATCCCTGATAAAAATGCCAAAAACTAAATGGTCTATTGTGCATTGCAAACTAAACAATACTAAGACCAATAAGTGCACCTATTATTTTGTAGTATAGCGTAGGATGAAATTAGTTATTATTCTATAAGGATCATGATTAATAGTACCACACATCCCTCTATTATCTAATTTAGCAAATTTGATGATTAATTGATAGATTTATTAATTAAAACAAAACTAAAAAATTAATTAAGATCACATTCCTAAAACACTTTAATAGTTAAAGATGCAATTAATAAAAATAGGACCTAGATGAATAATCCCCTTAAAACATTAACATGTCCAATGCTCAATCTTAATTTAATGTTTAACCCAATTTACTTAGACCAAAAAATCCTTTAATTAAATTGCACTCCTTTTCAAATAATATAATTTTTACCCCTTCGTTGATTAATTAGAATCTATTCTAAGTTAAAACCCTAAGAAAATTTATTAACTTAATCTATGGATTTTTATGTTTGTAAGGTCTGAATCTAACTTAGGAAACTCATGTAACCTTATCTCTATAACTCCATGTAAGCTTCCTTATTCATTTTATGATCTATTCGTATAAGTGATTTCCAAATATAAATATATGAAATAAAATAATGAATTGAAATTTCTTCTAAAACTTTCAATCTAACACAATGAATATCATGAATAAACCTAAGAAAAATCTGGGTCTTTACAGTTAAATCAACAAAAAAACATTAAACGTTATTTTAAGGTTCATCCTGTCTAGATCTTTAGAGAATTTAGTTCATAGTTTGTATGGTCTAAACAAAGCAAATAAATTCAATTCTAACCTAGACCAAATAAAGGCAAGCGTACCTTATTAACAAGTAGTATAAAAAGGAGTAAAATTGAGTATCGTACCCAAAAGATCCCAATGCGTAAGGATATCGAATTAAACGATGCATAACTAATCAAATAACCAAAAGATGATTGATTAAAAATGAATTAAAATGAGAAAAATAAAAAATATGTAATGTGCAAAAATATGAGCTAAAGGAAATTAACTTTACCAAGATAAAAACTAGCTAAGGTTTTGGATTCTAATGGGTTAATCCCTTAAAATTAATGGTGGTGAATTGATTTAGGATTTTCGTCACTAAAAAAAAACATAACCAATGCTCGTGGAAACATCTTTTCTCTTTTAAACTCAAATTACTTATTTGATTCATAAATAACTTGAAATAAAAGGCATTAACCAAAAGAAGCCTAAAATAAAGTTCGTTAATCCTTGCAATACTCATACAAGATCCTAAAGTTAGTCTACTTTTAAGTTCAAATATGTTACCCAATTGATTTTCTAGAAATCAAACACTAGTGGTGATGGAATTCAATTGCCTAAAGCTCTAATCTAGGTGATCAAGCTAAACTAGCCAATAATAAACATTTAATTAGGCAAAAATCAACCAAGCCAAATCTTTTCATAACCTAATATTATCCTAACCTTAGTAAAAAATAATCTACTCATACATATTCATCAATAGTAAACAAGTTAAGGTCATGTCAAAGGTTTCCATTGAATGAATCAACAAGATAGAGTCAATGCAAGTATTAAAATGAAAAATGCTAGAGTCAATACAAGTATTAAAATGAAAAATAAAAATAACTAACACGAGGATGGACACTCCCTGAAGATATTTGCACCAATTCGTCACTTAAAAGCTCTCAAGAACAAAGATTAAGTTGAAGAATAAACTTGGATAGAAAAAGAAACAAAAACCTGGATAT
>JAOXYD010256569.1:0-16046 GCA_028565735.1 Pinacopodium congolense
AACTTATAAATCAAAAGGAATTATTGGTAGTTGATAAAAACTGCCTTATTGACAAGGTGCACGTACCTTTGGTTGTTCTAGGATCAAATTGGTTAAAATTATAGTATAGTTAGGTCCCAATAAGTTTTTGGTGTCATTGCCAGGGATTCTTAATTGTTCGATATTAAGTTAGATAGTGTTAATTATCTTATATTTAATTCTTGTTTTTTGGTTTACTTATTTATTTCAGTGATTACTTAATTGCTTTGCCTTAGAGTGTTTTATTTCCAGTTCTTAGTGCTTTTATTGTGTTTTTTCTTTTTTTTTCTTTTGTTTATACACACTCGTGGTTAAAAGCCTAAGAGTTTACCACTTGATACTGAGATTGAGAAAACTACTTGCAGGTTAAGAAGGGAAACTATATTGGATTAGATCAGTAAGGTAGAAGAAGAGGTTAGAGGAGAGTAACATGAGATTGAAGCGCAGTTTGTAGAGATGGAGCAATGTGAGGAAGAGATTATGTAGCATCCTGAAAAAATAGGGGAGTTGACGATGATGGATTTAACTATGGGGCATAATAATAGACCCCATGTCTCTTATTATAAGGCCGAAAGTCACAACAGCTAACTTCTAGATTTATCATAGCATTACTTATATGGTCAGAGAATCTTAGTTCAGAGGACTACCTTTGGAGGATCTAAACATACATTTGGAGACTTTTCTAGACATCTACGACTTGTTTAGGCAGAATGGGGTTTCGGATGATGTAGTGTAATTGAGGCTATTCCCATTTTCTCTCAGGGATAAGGTGAGAGCGTGGTTGGTTACTTTATAGCCACAATCAATCACTACATGGGATAAGTTAATGAGATTGTTTCTTGCTAAGTTTTTCCCTCCTACCAATGATGCCAAAATGAAAACTGAGATCACTTCCTTCACCCAGTACAAGAACAAAAGCTTATAAGAGGCCTGAGAGAGGCTCATAAATATGTTGGCACAGTTCCTTAGTCATGGGTTCTCTACATGGCAGCAGGTAGGAGTGACCCTATCAATTAAGAGCAACATAGATACAGTAGGAGGTAGCTTGATAAGGAAGAAACTAGATTAAGCTTACAAGCTGATTGATGAGATAGCCACAAGCAGTTTCTAATATCATACAGAGAGGCATCCCAAACGACCTACAACTGCTCATGTAGTGGATAATCTGGTGGCTTTATCAGCTCAAATAGAGATTTTGACAAAGAAGCTAGATAATCTAATCCACATTGTGAAAGGAGGAGCGAGTTCATCTATGAGGAGTTGTGCCATGTGCAAGCATTGTGGTAGAGATTCCCATTTATCTTCAGAATTTCAAGTTGAGAACCCTTTTGCTTAAGAGCAAGAAAAGGCCCATTATGTGGGCAATTATAACAGGTAAAGAGGGGATCCGTATTCTAATACCTATAATCCTAGGTGGAGGGATCAGCCTAAATTCTCATGAAAAAATGATCAGATTCAAGTTTTAAGGCTTCCAATCTACCTAAGAAATCCAGCTTCGAAAAGTTAGTCACAAAATACATTTCCAACACTAAGGCTCAATTACAAAACCAATAAGTCTCTACCAGGAACTTGAATAGTTAGATGAGCCAAATTGCGAGTTTATTAAAGGAAAAGATTTCGAGTTCATTATCTAGCTCTACTAAGGCCAACCCAAGAGAATATACATAGGCAATCTCATTGCGAAGTTGTAAAAAACTGAATGAAGTTGAGCAAAAGGAGGAAGAAATGGACCAGAGTAAGGGGAAAGATAGTCAAGAAGAAGGCAAGGAGGAAAAGGAAGAACCAACTACAAGGAAGGATCATCCAAGGTTATTTGTCGACCCCATCACCAATCCAGTAAGACCTTAGATCCTTTATCCTTAGAGGTTAAGAGGTATGTAATTAGATAAGCAGTTTGGTAGATTCCTTGAAATTTTTAAGAAGTTACATATTAACATTCTATTTGCTGAGGCTATAGCATAGATGCCTTCTTATGCTAAGTTTTTAAATGAGATATTGTCTAACAAGAAGAGGCTTGAAGAGTATGTGCTAGTGAAGCTTAGTGAGGAGTGTTCGGCCATCTTGTTGAAGAAGCTAACACCAAAGCTTAAAGATCTAGGGAGTTTCACTATTCCTTATACTATTGGTGATTTATATATAAATAGGGCCTCAATAGATATGGGTGCTAGCATTAATTTGATGCATCTTTCTACTTTCAGGAAGCTTGGATTAGCAGAGCCCAAACCTACCATAGTTTCGCTTCAACTGGTAGATAGGTCTATTACATACCCAAGAGGTGTCATAGAGGATGCATTGGTGGAAGAATACAAGTTCATCTTTCCAGTGAACTTCTTAGTCCTTGACATAGAGGAAGACAGAGACATACCTATGAAGAACTAGTGTTTGACGTGTTTGATTCTATGAAGCATCCCTCTACTCTTGACTCACGTAATGTCATTGATGTATACTCTTATGATACTAATCATTTTCTTCTTTTTTATGGAAGATTGTTTAAAGAGGAAGCACAAGGCATGCTTGAAGCGATAGATGAGGAGTTACAAAAGGAGCTGGGAGAACATGGAGTTGAATTGGAGCAAGCATGTTGAATATAGTACAGAGCTTATGAGACACTTCAAATATCAGCCAAGCCATTACCTAATTCATCGATTGAAGAGATTCTCACTCTTGATCTTAAACCCTTTCCTAATCATTTGATGCATATCTGAACCCACCTGAGCACTTATCAATTGTTGTTTCTTCTTGTTTGTCAGGTGCTATGGAAGAGAAGTTGTTAAGGGTACTTCAAGACCATAAGAAGACTATTAGATGGATTATCATGGATATAAAAGGTATTAGCCCTTCTTTTTGCACTGCATATTTATGGAGGATGGGAGCAAGGCAATGATGCAGCCCCTGAGACGACTCAACCCACATATGAAGAAAGTTATCAAAGATCAGGTAGTCAAACTTCTGGATGCAGGTATTATCTATCATATCTCTGATTCTAGTTGGGTAAGTTCTATGCAAGTGGTATAAAAAAAAAAAGGAAGCACCACTGTAATGGAAAATGAAAAGAATAAACTGATAGCCACTAAGAAAATAACCGGTTAGAGAATATGCATAGATTATAGGAAGTTGAATGATTCGACCAGAAAAGATCACTTTCCTTTGCCTTTTATTGATCAAATGATTTAGAAATTAGCTGGACATAATTTTTATTGTGTCTTAGATGGATATAGTGGTTATTTTTATATTCTAATAGCCTCGGAAGATCAAGAAAAAATGATTTTTACTTGTCCTTATGATACATTTAAATATAGATGTGTGTCATTTAGTTTATATAATCCTTCAACTACATTTCAAAGATGCATGATGGTTATCTTTTCTGACATGCTTGAAACTTGCATTAAGATTTTTATGGATGACTTTTCTTTGTTTGACACTTCATTTGATGCATGTTTGACTAACCTAAAGAAAGTCTTAACTAGGTGTGAAGAGACCCATTTAGAGCTTAATTGGAAAAAAATGTCATTTCATGATTAAGGAATACATTGTTTTAGGGCATAAGATATCTGGCAAAGGCATAAAGGTAGACCTAACTAAAATTGATGTCATTAAGAAACTTTCTTCACCTAATAATGCTAAATCTATTATGAGTTTTTTAGGCCATGCTTGTTTCTATCGACGTTTTATTAAGAATTTTTCCAAGATTGCTAGATATTTAACTGAGTTACTTGAGAAAGATGTTGTATTTACTTTTGATGATAATTTTATAACTTCTTTTCAATTATTAAAGGATAAACTTGCTACTTCTCCTATACTTATATCTCCTGATTAGACTCTTCCATTTAAAATAATGTGTAATACAAGTGATTTTGCAGTGGGGGATGTAATAGGCCAACGATAAGGTAAGATCTTTCACCCTATTTATCATGCGAGTAGGACCCTAAACATCACGCAATTCCATTATATCACCATAGAAAAAGAGATGTTGGTAGTTGTGATTGCTTTTGATAAGTTTAGATCGTATTTGGTTTTGTCTAAAGTTATTGATTACATTGATTATACAACTTTAAAATACTTGATGACAAAACTCAATGCCAAACCAAGATTTATTCGTTGGGTTATAATTTTTTAGGAATTTGACATTGAGCTTTGGGATAAGAAGGGAGTTGAAAACTTTGTAGCTAATCATCTATCAAAGCTAGATAAAGCTACTATAGAAAGAGAGACAAATAAGGATATTAAGGAGACTTTCCCTAACGAGCATCTGATGGCTATGTTGGCCGCTCCATGGTTTACAGATTATGTGTACTACCTTGCTAGTGTTAAGAGACTTAGGTAATTCATGAGCTTGAGGAGTTCCGACTGGATGCTTATCATAAAGAAATGGCATGACAAGGACCTCCTACATTGAGACTTTAAGATTGGCGATCAAGTATTGATTTATAACTCCCGTCTTCATCTCTTTTCAGGAAAACTTAAGTCACGGTGGACTGGGCCATTCGAGATAAAAACGATTTTTCCAATTGGGGTTCTTGAGGTACAAAAAGAAAATGAACCTTCTTTTAAGGTAAAAGGCCAAAGAGCTAAGTTATACAAGCCTATATTGATGGCTCGTTTCCCTAACGAGCATCTGATAGATATGATGGCCACTCTAATGTTTATAGATTATGTAAACTACCTTGCTAGTGCTAAGAGAATTATGTAACTTCATGAGTTCGAAGAGTTCTGGCTGGATGCTTATCATAATTTAAAGTTGTATAAAGAGCGTATGAAGAAATGGCATGTCGAAAAGCTCCTATACTAAGACTTTACGATTGGCAATCAAGTATTGATTTACAACTCTCATCTTTGTCTCTTTCCAAGAAAACTTAATTCATGGTGGACTGGGCCATTCAAGGTAAAAACGATGTTTTCATTTAGGGTTCTTGAGGTATAAAAAGCAAATGAACCTTATTTTAAGGTAAATGGGCAAAGAATTAAGTTATACACGCCCATATCATATTAATGGAGAATCTAAGTGAAACACTTTACTTTTTAAAGTCTTCTTTATCTCCTCCTTGAATTCTTATGGTTTTTTTTTCTTTTTGTAAGGCATAGGATTTTGTTTCAGTTTTCATTTTATTTGCATTTTGTTTTTATTGATGTTTTTCCTTTGTTAGTTATTTTGAGTTCTTTTCTAGGTTCTGCCCATTTGGATGCAAGGTGATGTTGGATCTTCTTTTTTAGGGGAGTTATGTTCTCTTCCCCTTCCTTTGTACTTCATTTTAATATTGTGAATATTAGGGATAATGTTCTAATCAAGTGTGGGGGGAAATGAGATTATTATTATGTTAAGAAACATAAACTTGGATTTTTGTAGGTCTTTATGTAACTAACTTGGATATTTTAGTGAAAATCATGCTAAGGTTGATTAAATGTTAACTGGTATATCATGATATATTACACCTAATTGGTATAGTTAATATGGACTAATTCTTATTTGATCATGACTTTGCTGAATTGCGATTGTGAATATATGGTGAAATTGACTCCTTTTATATAATCCTAAGTTGAAAGATGTTCCAAATGGATTTGCATGTGAATTTGAAATAGAATTTAATATATGCATGATGAATTCAATTATTTGAGTGAATTTGGAAGTCTATGCAACTGGTTGTGAATATTAAGGATTGAAGACATTTGATTTACATCATGACTTTAGAAAATGGATACTTGGTTATCATTTTGATATTTTATATTCAGAATGTGTTTTATCTTTTAAAAAAACATTAATTGAGCAATAATTCAATCTGCTAGCTTATACTTAAAAAGTTCGAAGTTCATGAATGGTGTTAGTAACTAGTTAGTATGAGGTGGCTTGGTTGAGTAATCAGGAGTATTCATGACAACGTGTTCATTTTTGCGTATACAAGACTAGGAGACCTCCCAACTAAGCCATTGTTTATTAGTGTTTGAATGCATTTTGCTTATTTATGTTCTTTTACTTGTGAATTAAGTTGATATTTGAAGAAAGCATGAAGTAAATTGAGTAGAATTGTGATTCAATGTGAATGATTGGTTGTATAGCATTTTTGGAGGATCTTTCATGGTTGAATGAGTGAACTAAGAATTTAAACTAAATGATCAATTTATGATAGGTTTACATAATGACCTTAGTAAATTTCTTTATATTTAGTATTATGTTTTAGGAGTTAAATTTACTATGAAAATGACCATATGAGTTAATCTATTATCAACCTTGAATTGGATGATAATGATCATATTTGATTACATATGTCATATTACGTTTCTTGGTTAACCTTATTCATCTTTAGAAGATGTTCTTTAAATACCTAAGTGAGTTGCTTGAGGACAAGCAACAATTCAAGTGTTGGGGTATTGTTAATAGATGATTTATATTGATTTTAGATATATAAATTGCTCTATTTTTGCCCATTTAATGTACAAAATATACAAATTATGAGTTATTCTTGTTAATTTCAGGTACATAATGAGCTTGGAATAAAGCGAAGGAGTTTTAGAGTGGTTTGGAGCAAAAGAGGCAAGGAGGTGAGTTTCCAGATCAATCAACGGCAGGCTCTATAGAGTATCAACGGCGTCGTTGATGGATGAACAGGGCGTCATTGATGCTCAAATATGCGAGGTCAACGACGGGTGTCAACTCCTTAAATAGTGTCATTGATCAGTTAATGAGTATGCTGTTATAGGCAATGTACGGGACATTTTAGGACATTTTTAAAGGCAAACATTGTCCAATTCATGGTCCAAGCCTTCCAAATCCTAAAAGACATAAAGGAGGTATATAAACCTATTTTTTGTTGCCTCTAAATAGAATAGAATAGGCTGATTCACAAAAATATTCATAGTTTTTAGGTTTTTTTCCTGTTTTTCCTGTTTTCATTTTTAATTAGATTTTGGGTGATGATTAGCTTGGAGGAGACATTCAAATGATGAGAATCATATATTATAGTAGGCAGTGACTATCTTTAGGTTGTAATCTTGTTTATTTTTGTTTTTTTCTACTTGTTTGAATCCTTTTTACACATATTATTGAATAATTATGTTTTATTTGATCTATTCTTTATGTCTATTGATTAATATGTCTGAGAAATTTGCTTTTGGTTGAGATTAGGAGATTATTTAGGATGAGAACAGATCTAGGTTATGTTATTTTACATTGATTGAGTGTTAATTTCATCTAATTTGGCTTGATCGCCCAGGTTGGAACCATAGATAATTAGAATTTTATGAACATTAGATTTTTAATTGTCCAAAATTCATTTGTGCAACATACTTGAATCTAAGAGTGGACCAAATCTTAGAGTCTTGTGTAAGGATTCCTAGATTTAAAAAACTTATATTTAGGCTTCTTGATTTTCATGCCTTTTATTCCAAGTTATTTGCGGACTAAGTGGCTAATTTGAGTTTAAACGAGATAAGATATTTCTTTAACCATTATCAATATTTTGTTTCTGTGAAGGAAATCCTAATTCATAACGCCTCACATTTTTAGTGATCAACCTATTGAAATCTAAAACCTTAACCATTTTATTATTCTTAGAATTCTTAATCATTAATCATTATTAGGTTGTATTCTTTTTATTAATTCATTGTTTCTGTTTTTAAATCCTTATGCGCATAAATCAAATATTGATTATTTGAGTAGTTTTGCATCACTTAAGTTAATATTTCTTGCACTTTGGAAATCTCTAGGGTACGATACTCGAATACTCTGTTTTATATTACTTGTTGATAAGGTGCACTTGCCTTTGGTTAATCTAGGATTAAATTGGTTAAAATTATCGTATATCTAGACCCCAACACTCACTTAAGTTTTTTCATAATTTATGGATAAAACTTGTTGATGTTCACAGCCTTATTGATAGTTTGGTCATCACAATCATAAATCCTTAACACATTACCTTACTAAAATGGTCGGTTTCTATAGATATGGTCCAAATAAAATATCTACACGCAATATACATAAGTCAATAGCATTTCATATGGCATCAGCAAAACATTTTATGCATATGTAAAAGTTCAATACCCAATTGTATTTACTTACTGACCATTAAAACAGTAACAGAACCACCCATTGAAGGAAAATATCCTTTCTACCGATTATTCTCCTAAAATAGTCTATCCTGATTACACAAGTGACTAAGAATAAATTGCTCTCATGTCATCCGCTCACACCCATCCAATTCAACCACATGACATAAGAGATTCACATTAATCCTATGAGAAGGATTAGGGCACATAAACACTCCCAACACATAAAGAATGAAATTTCTACAAAGTAGTTCCTCTTATTCTGCATATTTTACTTTTTACAGCACAAGCTCAACTAATATCTTATTCTCTATAATTTTATAATTACGACGTAATTTTTCAATGTTGTCATTAGCCACGTATGATGACACACGTTTGGAGCTATTTGGAACATCTAGAATCCACATGACATCATCCTTCAAATTTCTTCCACCTAATCTTCCCTACACACCAACATCAAGTCATCGGAATTGAAATGTCTAGACAACTAATAACATAGGTTGTTCCTTGTTGTGAATCATTTCATCCTCAGAAGCTCGCTAAAACCCATCTTATGAACCTAATTTCTCTATTGCGTGCTTAGGCAATTTACTAGGTTATAATGTACGTAAGTCCTACATTTGTTATGCATAGAAAAATTGTCACTTATGAACAATCATGCACACATTACCATTGGCATTCACCTATTAACAAATCAATATGAAAATTAGATAATAATACAAATGTATGAAATATTTCACAGCTTATTGAATCATATTAATGAATGTATCACATAATAATTAGAAAACCGCTTACTCTTTTTTCGACTGCTCCCCTCTACTATCAGGGTGTGAACGACCTAAACACACAGCCCTTGCATCTTCCTTTCTAGTGATCAACATCATATTTAGCCAACATTAGTTACTAAAACAAATGCTTGCATACCTATTTAATGCATCTTTTACAAAGTATGAACTATCAAATAGACTGAGGATTAATGTTAACACAAACCTCTTCATTTCATGCAGTTCTCTTCTTCTTAATTTTGGAACCCTCCATTGCGGGTATGTTCCCTATACTAACTCCGCTCCTTTACTTTCCATGCACACATTTATTAAACAACTTTATCAAGATACAAAACAGACATACATTCTTGGTACAACTTTATCAAATGCTCACATAAAAAAATACAATAACTTTTCATCTATACAAAAACCTCTACATCTCTTTTCTTTCTTTTCTTTGTGGTTGGACCCTCACTTGGAGCTGCACCTACATCTTTTCTCGCTATCTTCTTTGTTATGGTCCCCTTGCTTGTTACTGTATCATTCACTACATTGGGCTTTACATAATTATGACACAACTTCGTCAAATACAAAATGCAACAACTAAATGGAGATAAGAATTTGTATGCATTAAGGTATTTTTAAAAAATTTTACTATAATTTGTGGTACTTGATATAGACCTTCTATCTTACAACCTCCACTGCCTCTCAAACATATGAAACATCACTGCACAAGGGACAAACAACCATATAAACATTTGATACACCTCGTATAAGATAACCCCTGACTACAACAAATCTCCGAACATTCATCTAAAAACCAATCTTATAACACCTCAGCTACAACAACAACAATCCACATCAACCAGCAATTTACAATCTAAAAAACCGAGGCTCCACATAAACTGCAACCACAAAAAAAATATTTGGATTTCATCACCCCTAAAACTAATGCAACCACAACAAAATATTTAGATTTAATCTCTTATACAATTAATTCATTGAACTCAAACGTTGTACGATTTTAAGTGAAACCTAACCTAGATCTCGCTTAGAACTTTTCAAAACTTGATGCCCAAAATTGTAGAGTTTTATTCCACTAATGCTACCAGAATTTTTTCAAGATTTATACTGCTACAAGGATATAGATTCATCACACACCCAAATCACAGAGGTTTATTTGTTCAATAATACATATATTCCTTTTAAAAGATGACTTGCAAACATCATTTCTAAGCCCTAATGATAGCGATTGCAAAAGAAGATTATGAACCCTAACTTTGACTTACAGAAACACCACTTCAATCACACAAGATTTATAAACTGTGGCTTTTGACCTCAATGTATAGGTCGGAGAGTAGAACGAATTACTAATTTTAAAGAATAAGAGGGAAAATAAAACCTGACTGCATTTTAAATGTTAAACCTCTTCACCAAAAAGAAACTTCTCGAAGATGCCTCATTAAAAGCGAAGTTATGAGAACAGCCCCCAGCATTGTGCTGTAATGGTTATTATATACATTGATAATACACGGTAAAATTAATACACAGTCCTTATATCTGTTCCTTATATATTTGTACTGCATTTTTTATTTAGGCTGTAAGAACAATATGTTATCTGTTTACCCATGTTTCTATACTCTATTTGCAAATGACTGTACAAAATATATATGAATCATACAAACACGATGAAAAGATTGCACGTCCAAACTATTATATGCTGCGATATATAAATTACTTCAATAACTACGAAAACCATACAATGATGACGTCTCATTCAATCAATAAATGTAGGGTAGATCATGATTTGAAATGACGTAAATGACTATTGTAAAAACCTTCCAACAACTCAATTAATAACATACCAACTCTCTTAACAATACCAAAGTCATCAACATTCAGCTAATACACTTACTTAATTACAGGGATAAATATAGCTAAGTCTATGATTAAATAAAACATTATGTTCCAGGTAATACACGTGTTTATATACAGATAAATTATAGCTAACTAAATAATTATAAATCTCAAGTAATGTAAATATTCATGCCACTATACATATTGCATCTTTAATTCATATAATCAATTATAGTGCTAAATACAAGCTGTGCAAAGTCATATTATACATAACATAAGAAGTCATTATATAAAATAGACACTTTTAGAACAAATCATACATTCAATATAAACAATTTATATAGCCACTTGTTTCTATTTATAGTGCCTTATACCACCTGTTCAACACTAAATCATACATAACATAAGAAGCTGTAACAGATAATATACACATTTCTTTGACACACCATATTTTAATAACAAACAAAGTATACAACCAGTTTGTTCTAATTCAACACCAATATAGAGAAAAAGTTAATCATAAATGTAGATGTTAGACTACAACATAAATCAACTTCATTAACACTACCCATTCTCAGCATCATGACTTAGACATCCTTATGCATCTGATATTGCAAACCTAACATGAATCCAAGTTGATAGAATTTCAACATTCTCATACATAAAATACTCTATTTCAAAAATCAATCATACAAGAGTGGTGGCACTCTTGTCATTTAAGGCTAGCAATAGTGATTTAAAAAAGGCCGGAGTTATATCGATTCGTAGCGATTCAAGTACGTTTGGAGGGGGGTCCGAGGAAAAGTGGAAGTAATTGTTTATAAATATATACTTACCCTTAAATTTTAACACTAACAATTTCATGTAATTATACTGATATAGAGGAAAGCCATAAAGAGAAACTGCCTAATCAAACCTTTAATAATTTTCAAACCATAAGAATCCAAATAATTGACCCAACAACAAAAGCTTCAATAAATTTATCCTAAAAACATAACCATCAAGTTAAGCTAGTCTAACTAGCCAATTTAGTCTAACTAATCATAACAGCTAATACGCAGACATTAAATCTTGATATCGCCGATCGCTCATGTCAATAAATAATGACTACTTTATTTTAGTGATTTCAGAAACTTGAAAAACTTCGCCAAAAAGGGTGTCGATTTGAGGTTCTCAAAAACTAATATGAGAATATACTAAAAGAAATGAAATATCATATAATGTTCATTTCCATGTCATTGACTACAACAATTCGTATCCATGGATCGATCCATGAAAGGAAGCTAACAGTTTAACAATATCTGCTCCCTAAGAAAGTATCACAGGCCACAGCCATAACGCACTTTGAATGGGAAGGGCGTCTTCAAGATAGCCAACTAATCAGGACTGCTTCACTCCGCTACATCACCCATTTCTTGTTCTATGCTTGGTGACGTGATTGGATAATACTTGTAGTGCAGCTCTCCAACGTCATCACCAGACAATTTCTTCCATCCATTTGGTCCCACATAATAAACTGATAACATAAAAATAAGTACAAATTAGTCAAAAGAGTACATCGTGGCTTCTACAAGAAAATGGTGACTAAAAGGGAGCACTCATAAAGGCGGAGTGAAGTAGAGAGAGAGAGTGTGTACCGCTAGCAACTCCACCACTGGCTCCATCACGAAATGTTGCATGATATATAGATCTTCTAGCCAACTCTGCAGCTTCTTCAATCGACATGTCATATCGATATCTGGCAAAAGGTAATAGTGATAAGAACATAAGCCCGTTAAGGGTGGAGCAAGAGACATTGTAAACATGTTTCACCAAAAGATGACAAGGATATTGTGCCCAGAAGTAATGCAGATATCATAATAGAAACATCTAGACAGATGCAATGACAGAGATATCCATCTACACTACCAAAGGGAAAAATGGATATATCCACCTAGGCCAAAAAAGAATCTACTCCCATTGTTCTGTTGTAATGTAATTTGTAAAAACAAACAAGCTACAGACTTGCAACACAACCAGTTATTCGTTACAGCTAGTAGCATAACTTCTTATATAAAGACCATTCCAGATAGTAGGCTCCATAACTCTTAAGGATCTGTTTCACCTTTCTTCTTCATATCCTTCTTCACCAATCATATGGACCTTCCACTCTTTCTTCTTTCTTATTCATATTCTGTTTGGGAAAGCTATAGAATGGGATTTCTTTCAATAATAAAGGCATGACAAATAAGTGAATATTTATTTGCCATGGGTAATGAATTGATGTCAAACATCTCATTAACACCAACTCAAAAGAAGAAAAACCTTACCCACTGTCCAACACACCATAAGCATATGGAGAACCAGACCCAACAGAGAATCTTGTTCCTTTCAACCTTCCTCCTTCGCTGTCCACATAGTATAGTCCAGGACCCTGGAAGATCAGAACATAGAACTTATGTCGGTTCATCAGGACAGTACGATTGACACAATGACTATTTTCCACAAGTCCTTACAGTTTCATCCCATCCAGCAATCATGGTTCCCACAGACAGACCCATTCCACGATAGGAGTAAAGGATGTTTGCCAGGAGCTTTGATGCCCCTGTAACTGAAATTCGGCACTTGTTTGCCAACTCATGAAGTCGACACTGTTGTTAAAATAAATTTTCTTTAGTACTATGGAAAAAATCAAAAGAAAGCAAATTATAAAAATTCTTCTCTTGATCTCACCAGGGCCTCAAAATTGGCACCCCGTGACATGCTTAGACTTGCTGTTGGTAGAAAAGCTAGAAAGACAAAACATTTGCATATCGAATGCATTTTCATTCTTGGATTCCATGACCCCAACAGGAAAAAAGAAAACACTCAAACATAAAATCAAGTCTCACATATATTATGTAACTCAATGGGACGTCTAACTAACTTGGTAGCATTAATCAAGCACAGTGGAAAGAATAGATTAACATCAATGTTGACACAAAAGGCCCAACATCATGAAAAGTAAGTCCCCTGTTGTGCAAGATTGCATTGGCTAAAAGAAGTAGAGCATCAGGATTCAGGGATTGAGCTGAGGTAAAGCTAATGCTAACTAAGTTAATTTTACAAAATTCAGTTTAAGAGAATCCACAGGGATGTAATCCCCCAACCAAATTTCCCCACACAAGAAAAAACTAATAACTCTATAAGCACAATAGTAACATCATAAACAATGCGTATACAGTACCTTAATTCCCAGGTTTCTGTGCCAAAACTGGCAATCAGCAGCTCCTCCAGCCATTGTACCAAGCATATATGGATTAATTTCAATGATTTTTTTGACCGACTGTGATGCTGTACAAATCAAAGAAGAAAAGAGGAAAACATTGCCCATTGTTAGTTGCAAATATATGCCGCCACGTGATTGAAAGGCTATGTATCACAATATGAAAATAAGACTACTTTTAAAGAGTAACACCCCACATCCGACACATTTTTTTGTTATATTACATACAGACATTCAGGTATTCAGGTTAACATATACAACATACAGATATAGCCTCCCATGCTTGCTCGAGAGTCGGCAGCAACCATGACACCCTCCTTAAATATGAAAGCAAGAGTGGTTGTCCCTTTGGCAGGCTTTACCATCTGTATAGCTTCTTTCTGGAAGCCATCAAACTGAAATTCCAAAATAACCAATTCAAATTCAGTTAGTACATAAATCTAATCTCTCTTATTTGCAATGCCAAATATTAAATTCATGCTGACATCGTCAGTAATTGGAACATCAAACGATGGTGCGCTTCGGAGCCCATCAACCAGCTCGAAACTCGTTTCAAAGCGTGCCCCAGTTGATTCAAGACCGCTCGTATCAAGCTTCATTGTCTATAAAGTCGAAGTGAAACAAAAGTTTAAAAAATAAATAAAGTAAGCAAGCAACTGAAACATAAAAACATCTCAATTGAGAAAACTATGTGCCTTAGTAAACGACAATAACAAAAGCGACTAAGGCTTCGAGATCTTTGCGTTTATAATGTATGGAAACTGAAAGAAAAGGAAGATGATCGGGGATTGGTATTCAGGATAAACCCGAGAAATCATAAAGTAGGGGTTTAATTGATGAGATAAAAACATACCCAATACCTTCAAGTACTAATAAGAAAACTGGTGGGCAAAGGGATCTACGAGCAAAACGAAAGGAAGATTGGTAATAATGAGCACGAAATGGTTTCCGGAATTGGATTACAGAAATAAGAACAGAGGCAGGGAGTTCTCTTTCTTGTGCTACGGTCAAGCACAAGAGTTGTTAGATTGGGCTTTCAATGTTTATTTGCAGGGTTGGGCTTGGGCTTGTGTTCATAATAAGTTCGTGGTTAACTAACTATATTCATTTTTAATATTTTCAATTAAAATCATTTAAAAACAATAATAATACTAATAATGAAAATTTGCTGGCTATGGGGTTCGAACCCATGCGCACTTATGTGCAGAAGATCTTAAGTCTTCCCCCTTAACCTCTCGGGCAAACCAGCTAGGTTGTGATCAGCAAACTTAGATTTATTATAAATAATTTGTTTAAATATCTTCCCTGCTCGTTTTCCGCCCATTCATATGATACTCGAAAACAATGCGTCCCAAGATTAAGAGGCCTATCTGACCATGCCCCTACAACATGTGTAAGTAACTCATTAATAAACTAATTTGTGTTTGATTAAAATTTTGTTTCTGAGCAAAAGGGTGTTTTGGTAATTAAAACCGACACACTCAGCCTCCCCGCTACCCTTATTTTGTCCGTTCCTTCTTTTTTTTTTCTCTCACCGACTGCCGCCGCCGACGGAGAAATCATCGACGGAAAGTATAATTATTCAAACACAAAAGCCGCAATTTCTAAGGTTACAGAAATCAAGAGTTATAGAAAAGAATAGAAAGAAGATAGAGAACGAGAGAAGTTACAGCAGAGAGAAATAGTAGAAAGACAGAAGAAAGAACCAGTAAAGAGAGATACTCAGAGAATTCAGAGAAGAACACTAGTAAATTTCCATTCTGTTCGTTCACTCCTTTGACAACCATTATAAACGATGACTAGCTATCTACTTCTATCTTTCTATTCAAGCGACATCGTTTCCTTTCAATAACATCGTTTCCTTCAATTCTGCGCCATCGTTTCCTTTCATTTCTTTGTACGCCATCGTATCATTCATCATTTTTGTTCATCTCTGCTCCATGTTTTTGAATATCGTACGGTAGTGATGTGAAATTTATTTTTAAAATAATAGTATATTAGTAGTGATATATTATTTCAAATAATTTTTTAAAATAATAAATTAATTTTTAAATATTATAAAATTTAAAAAATAGTCTATAAATATATAATTTTATATAATTTTAAATTTAATTTTAAATTTAAAA
>JAOXYD010256579.1:0-16045 GCA_028565735.1 Pinacopodium congolense
TGCTCAAAGAGTTCCTCACAGACTAAAATTTTCCTACAAAAAGAGCAATTGGAACCCTGCTCCTATCATGCCAACTCCTCGATAACTACAGCTAATTGATATTGAATGATCTAAGCACCTTCCCCTATCTCAAAACATGACAGTACAGGCGTCTTCTCTTTATTTTCTCTCAACTAAAAGTAAATAACAAAAAAACACATAGGAAATAACAGCATCTTGCTTCATACCTCCGGAAGCCATACTTTAAGATCGGATATTTCAAGGTAAAAAGAATAATTTGTCTTATAATATTTTAAAAATAATTTAATTTAGTTTTTAATATTTTTTAATAAATTATTTTACCTTTTAACATTTGTAAAATATTGTAATTTACCTCATAACGTTACAAAATGATATATATTATCTCATAACGTTTACAAAATAATATATTTTACCTTCTTAACACTAATTTCATTAGGATTTTATTAAATAAATGTTAATTTTATCAATATTTTATAAATAAACTCTGAATTAATTTCAAAAAAATAATTAATAAAATTTTAATAAAATTAATATTAAATGAGCAATTTATACTATTTTGTAAAAATTAAAAAATAAAATACATCATTTTACAAACATTAAAGAATCAAGTGATATCTTAAAAAATATTAGAAAGTAATTTAAATATTTTTAAAAACGTTAGAATTTAAATTACACATCTTGCCGACATTTGAAAGAACATATTCTCGAAACACATTAGATGGCATTTAAAAATATTGTGAAACCTAAAAACATATTTTACAATTAATAGTAAACTAAAACATAAATTTCCAAAATAAATGGTGATCATTCAAAGAACAACAGTTTCTAAGATTCACATAAGTGTTGCCAAAGGGGGTCATTGTGCTCCTAAACTTTATGTCATTGAGCTTATATTTGAAACGAATAACGATGCTTTACTTGGAGCAACAACGACACCGTTGATCTACTATAAAAGCAGATTTAGCTATCTTAACTTTTGATGATCTAAATCCTCTATAAACTTCATATTACGTTCGTCTACATTAGTCCCCTCTACTTATAAAAAAACTCAACCTTGAGTTATGGTCATGATAACTAAGTTTACAATTCAAAAAGTAGAGAAAAATATTAGTAAGAGTGAAAGTTGCATTGATATTACCCATCCATGAAGGTAATTGAATAACATAAGCATTATTGTTGATTTTCTTTGTGATTTTAAATGATCTATACTTGTTGACCTTCAATTTATGATGAATAATAACAGTTCTATTCTTACTTAAGAACATTATAACTTTATCTTTTGCTTCAACAAATTGAGCTTTTTAATGTCGATCAATGTTAGCCTTATACTTTATATTAGCTTTCTTAAGCTTCTCTTTTCCTCTAGTTGAATTTTTTATGTCTCTTTGACCAACTTTATAGCACTCGTGTTAAAATTAGTTTCTTAAGTAACAAGATTAAGTGTGTGATTTGGTACCTTAAGATAAACCACATAACATGGAGAATGAACAATGGAATTGTGGATAGCATTGTTATAAGCAATTTTAGCTTGAGCAATAAGAAAATTTCAATTCTTTGACTTATCATGACATGTGTATCTCACCAAATTACCTAAAGTCCTATTAACACTTCTATTTGTCCATCTATTTGTAGATGAGATGCGTTATTATATTTAAAAGAAGAATTAAACATATCTGATAAAGTTCTTCAACATTTTTAGGTATAGGATCTCTCTAATAGTTTTTATCTTATCTTTATCCACCTAAAATCATCTTTATCATAATATACCTAAGGTATAACAAACTTTCTATCATGAATATGCATTTTTGTATATTTAGGATATAACTTATTATCCTTTAATGCCCTAAACACCCCTATAAGATGCTCATCATGCTCATCAATAGTCTTGCTATATATAAAGATATTCTTAAAATAAACTACAACAAATTTACTTATGAAATGCCATAGTACTTGGTTATGAGGTGTATGAAAGTACTCGTTAAATTGGAAAATCCAAATAGCATAACCAACCACTCATATAATCCATCTCTTATCTTGAATGCAGTCTTTTATTTATCCTCAGGTCATATCCTTATTTGATGATAGCCGCTTCTAAGATGAATTTTGGAGAAAATTTTTACTCCAATCAATTGATATAGCATATCATGTAACTTGGAATGAAAAACTTATACTCGATGGTAATCTTATTAATTACTTTATTATCAAAACACTTTTGCTAACTAACATCTTTCTTCAGTGTAAGTAAATATAGAATAACATATAGGCTCATGCTTTCCTAAATGTTACCTTGACTAATTAACTCCCTACCTTCTCTTTTAAGATCTCATTCCCTTCAAACTCATATTGTAACGAGGAAAGTTAGGTAGGCTAGTTCTAAGAACAGGTCAATATGATGTTGAATATCATGCATAGGAGGCAATCTATTCATTAATTTCTCATAAACTACATCCCCAAACTTTTCTAAAATAGGCTGTACTTTTAAAGGAATTCCAACTTATGTTTATTCCTCTTGTGTCTTCTCCTTTCACCATTAATAAGTGGAACTCCCTATTTTCCTTCATCTCTTTTATAAATTTTCCTCCGTTATTTTTTTAACTTACGAACTTCTTATTTTCCCAATGAGGTTTCACAATCCTCTTCCCACCTATAGTCCCCTAGGTATACTTCACTCCCCCTTTCACAAATTGGTAAGCATTTTCCCTTTCCGAATGTATTGCATCCACGTAATACTACCATGGTTTACTTAAAAGTATTTAGCATGCAATCATCTTAATAATATCACAATACTGTTTATTGAAATATTTATCAATTGCAAAGAGTACTTTATAATGCTTATTGATAGAAAAGTTTTCAACCTTGTTGATCCGTCCAATACTATAAGGCTCCGCATGTGACTTAATAACTAACTTTAACTTTTTTTACCATTGCTTTAATCACCATTTATCAAGTCACATAAGTTTTCTTGTACCACACACCTTGTGTGGAAAAGCTTATACCTTTATTGATCCTCATGCTCCTTACGGGACATTATCAATCTCCTAATCACTCTCACAAAAGTTTCTTCATCCTCTTTCTCTTACTGCTCCCAATCATCTACTTTAGGCATACATATCTCCTCCTCCTTATCATCATCTTCATTTTACTCCACCATGTTCATCAATTTCTTCTTTGGACATTCATTATATTTATAGTTAGGTATATTACACCTATGTTATTTAGGAGGAGTAGGCTTTGTATAAGGATTAGAGAATTTGGTGGTCGTATGAGGCACTTTACTTGAATTTCCACCATTAGAGTTACTCATTCCACCATAATTACTTGTGGCAACTGCACTCCCAACCTTTTTTCCTTTATTCAAAGAAGTTCATTCACTCATAATGTTTGAACTCCTTTGGCCTCTAATTAAGCATTGATTTCACCTTCATCGCCAAATTCCTAGCATATTAAGCTGTGAGCACCATCTATAGCCTAATCTTTTCCTTTATACTAGATTTTAATCTTTTCAATTATCGTGAAACTTGTAAAGATCGAGTTTTAAACAGCTGATTGCGGGTTATTAATCTCAAAAACTCCCCAATTTATTCATAAACACTCTGGTTTTATTAATTATCTTTCTAATACGTCTCAAAGATATACTATTCATAATTTGATGGCATAAACCTCTCCTCAATAATTGCTTCATCTTCCTCCATAAAGAAATTGAACTCCTAGTCTCCTTCAATTGATTCCACTATACAAATTATCCTTCTTTTAATCTATACTTCACCAATTTAACATTTCTATTCTTAGGATTCTTAATGTACTCAAAGAAGCACTCTACCTCTACTAACCAATCAAAAAACGCTTATCCAAATCACCACTGAGGGATGGCGATGTCTACCTTTAGCTTATACTTGTAATTTCCTCCACCATGTCTTTGTTAAACAACCTCTTCCTCATTGTTGGAATTATTGTTATAATCTCAAGATACAAGATTTTGCAACTGGATCCTCATTTCTCTTATTGTTATCTCCTTGCAATAACACTTATAGCTAATTCCCTATCTTTATCAGCTGTTGTTTCATATTGCAATGTAACTCCCTTTATTCTTTGATTGCTTTTCAAAATTTGAATAACTTATGAATATCGTTGTTGTTGTTGTTGTTGTTGGCTATTATTAGACGAATAAGCTTTAGATTTTCAAAGTTTTAATACCATTTAATACAAAGTAAAAACGTGCTACTCTAATCCAAGAGTAATAAACAATAAATTTAATTCAAGATATGTAAGAAAATCAAAAGCTGTAGAAAATCTTTTGAAAAAAATAAGAAACTTTATTAAGTAATGTTGAAAAAATCTTTTCTCAAAACAAAGCAGATGGCTATTTAAATATATTAGAAAATCCTAAACCTAATATTAAAGATAAAAACTTCTTTTATAATTCAAAGTAAACTAAAATATGAGTGTCCATTTGATTTAGGGTATTTTTAATTGGGTTGTGAGTTTTTGATTTTTTGTTGTAATTGTTGTATTTTTATATTGAGTATTGTGTTTTCTTTTCCGATTTCTGTGCTGTATTAGTATTTTTTCTTTATCGATTTTTGTATTTAGAAAAATAAAAAATCAAAATCAAAAACCAAAGCTAAACAAGAGCTTTTTATTTATGTTTTTCTGTTTTTGTTTTGTTGTATTTTCATTTGAGTGTTTTTTTTAGTTTTTGTACTATTTTTTAGTTTTTATACTGTATTTGTGTGTTAATTTTTAGATTTTTATACTTTTTTATTTTTATGTTTAGAAAAATAAAATTAGAATCAAAACTAAACAAATCCTAAATTTCCAAGATAAACAATACTCATTCGAAGAAGTATGACGGTTCCTAAGATTCACAATAGTGCCGTTAAAAGGATGTCAATATGCTCCTGAACTTCCTGTGTGTGAACCTATCTTCGCAATGAATCATGGCATTTAAGTCAGGACAATAACAGGGTCGTTAAAGGTTGTTATTGATTTTCTGGAAAAGTAGATTCGGCTCCATCTCGACTTTAATGATTAAAATGCTCCATAAACTTTATACTAAATTCATCCGTGTCAACATCACAGTTTGTCTAAATGAGTCCAAAGTTTTTAATTAATTATTCTGTGGGAAACCGTTTCCATTGATCCATGTGGTTAGATAGAGTCAAAATAAAATGTGGCAAGCATGGGATAGAGTCGTATGAATGAAGTGGATTGAGGCCATTAGTGTTGCTTTGTTTGAGAAATATCTCATCGCCATTCACATCATTTTCTGTAAATCTTTGTGCAACACATTTCAAGCACTCAATCCTACTACTCGTGTCATTATCATATCATTATATTCTTCTTCTTGTTGTGATTATGAGATTCCAAGTGCCAACCCAATATACTCAAACATACTCCTCTGAAACCCATTCATCACAACTTCACCAAATTTGATTGCATGATTAACTTCTCATTTTGAGGAGTGGTATGGTAGCTATCATGCTATATTGAAGCTTTAAACGTTCCCATGAGGAAGTAAAAGTGATTAAAAATCATAAAAGTGTTCTTTTTCCCGATCTTATTTAAAAAATAGTCATCAAGTATTTAATGACTACATTTTCTTCGACGTTCAAGAAATTATACTATTAGGATAAGAACATTTAGTATACAATCTGGTTTTTTTTTTTTTTTGACAAACTTAAAATTATGTCATGTTACG
Organism: Pinacopodium congolense; assembly: GCA_028565735.1. Taxonomy (NCBI): domain Eukaryota; kingdom Viridiplantae; phylum Streptophyta; class Magnoliopsida; order Malpighiales; family Erythroxylaceae; genus Pinacopodium; species Pinacopodium congolense. Next base: position 5,720 of record JAOXYD010256579.1, read on the forward strand.
GAACAAAACTCTCCGAGTTTAAGGAGTTATGACGGAAGACCGGAAGCCACCGGTCCAAGATGCTTTCTTTTGGATCAACAAAATGAAGGTGTCCTGGACTCAGAAGCCTTTGAACCCAAGTCTTTATAATAGGTCCACAACTGCCAAATGCATCTCATTTCACACAATTTTTAGGTAAAATAACCTCCACAGTTTAATTTTTCCTTTTTATTTCAATTTCATGCCTTTTAAATTTTTGTTAGCTTTTTGAACCTAATTCTTAATTGAGTCAGTAATCTTATAGGATCCTTTCTTCTATCTTAATCTTCAATCCCATCGCATGATTTGTGTTCATAGACTTCCTTGGACTGAAAGTGCTGTATAATCAAAGTTACAAACTACTAATTAGCCTTGACCATGATTAGGTTTCTAACCGACTAACCATCAGTTTAATAACCGGCAGTTATGGTTTAAAAATCGTAATCATGATCAATGATTCTAAACCGTAATCGGAACTATTATTAATAGCTTCGGTTAAAGTTAAACTAATGTAAAAACTATGAACTGACGGTTAAATGGGCAGTTTTTTTAAAATATAATTATTTATAAGTATAAATTAATAAATATATATTTTTATTAAATAAAATTTTATATAAAATTACATATATTTTTTAAAATAATTTTTTTATATATAATTAAAATTTATTTAATTTTTGGAATTTATTTTAATTAATTAATCAATAATTTATAATTATGAATAAACTATCGGTTTAACTGCAGGTTCACGGTTTTTAAATTAGTTTAACCTTAACCGAAACTATTAATAATGATTCCGATTACGATTTAGAACTATTGATCATAGTTACAGTTTTTAAATCATAACCGCCCGTTATTAAACTGACGGTTAACCGGTTAGAAACATAACCGTGGTCAGGGCTATCTCTTAAGCTTGCAAATCCCTCGAGATGAATGTGGATACCAATCTATAGGTTTTTACATAAAATAAAGAATAAAATAAAAAGAAAAATGATTTGTAATCGGCAACCTTACAAATCCCTCGAGATGATTGCAGATACCAATCTATTGGTTTTTACACCAAATAAAGTACTAAATAAAAAGAAAAATAATTTGTAATCGGCAAGTGGTAGCATTTGTAATTATCACTTCATAAAATGACCTAATACATCTACATATAGTAAATGGAAACTAATGCAAGGTCAAAACCTTAAAAAAAATCAAAAGTACTCCTGTTAGAAAATATATGTGCTTCATGATATATAAGGATAATTTGATGTTTTTACGGAGTGATGAACTTTTTAATACAACATTTAAAAGAATATTTAAGTTATTTTATAAAATAACAGCTTCAGATAGCCACCATTTTTCAGCTATATAGATGACTCTAATTAAAAATAATATAAAAATTGTTCAATATTTTACAAAACTTTGTGTTATTAGGTTTCAAAAGCATACATAGAAAATGTATAGTCAATATTCATTTAAACCTTGGGAATTCTTGAACATACAGGCTCAATTTTTTATAGTAGTTTGTCATAGAAAATTGATCTATGCTTGGTTAATATAACGAGAAGGCAATTATGGAAATTGCTTATAAATATATGAAAATAGTATTTATCTCTTTATAAATCATAAACAACGTAGAGATGATCTTTCCTATGCTATTGCACTTCGAAAGGCTAATGGCTAAAAGAATGCAATCGTATGTTTCAAAATACTTGCAGGAACAATAGCAAATGCCATGAGGTGGGAGAAGAGACTTCAAATTGCAACGGATGCAGTATATGGTCTAGCTCTATTTATAAATCATTCTTCACAAATATTTTATAGTTATCTTTGATAATGTAGCTAATCCCAATAAGAAGGTGCAAGTTTTGAATACTGACATAATGGTTGCAAGCCCCCAATTAATCCACAGAGATTTTAAGTTTCCCAACATCTTATTAACTTCAAACTTGTAAGCCAAAATTATTGAAACAAGTAGAGAAGGAAAGTCAGAAGAAAGTGTTTATAATTGGCAAAAAAGATGATTATAAAGAAATTGCCTTTATCGAACATCACAAATAATTTTAGGGTTTCCTCTAGGCTTTCGAGTTTATCACTTCCCCATTAGACTAGAGTCCATTGGACCAGATCCCCGATGAGGCCCACCTAGATGTTTCTCCTTTATCTTATGATAGATCTAAGCAGTTAGGATAAGGCCCATAGATGAAGCCCATTTTTTCCTCTTGCTCTCTCCATTCTGTTTTCTTTTTGTTTCACTTTGCTGAAGTTTGTTACAAATTGTCTTTTCCTTAGCTGTCTCCTTTTTCCTTTACTGAATGATTGTCTATATTTGTCCCTAATTCATTAATATAAGGTGTGAAAAAATATACTCTTTCACCATAATTAAATTTTCTTATCATAGTATAAGAGCATACCTTTTACTCTTCTTCCTTCCAACTCTAATAACACCTCTTTTCTTCCTCTACCATATCAAGTTTTGTTTGGTATAAACTTTCTTTTAACCTCACCATGTTCGGACCTTCGTAATGTTATTGCAGATCAAATCCAAAATCATTTCCAAGTCACCACCAGACCCGAGGGCCATCCAACCTCACCATTCTACCTTCAACCCAATGAAAATTCATCCCTTGTTTTAGTGTCATCTTTTTTTACTGGACTCAAATATAATTCATCGTATAAGTTAATAAGAATAATTCTTCAATCCAACTATAAGCTAAAATTCATTGATGACAATTTTAACATGCCAAATAAATATGATCCTACCTTTGTTTATTGGAAAAGATGCAATACTATGGTTTTGTCATGGATAATGCACATAAGTGAATCCATAGTTCAAAGTGTCATCTAGTTGGACTCAGTAGCTAATGTATGGAAAGATCTACATAATCACTTTTTCTAGGTAGACTATTTTCTCATCTCAGAATTGTAAGAAGAGATTTACAACTTCAAACAAGGAAGTCTTTCTGTCATTGATTATTATACATGCCTAAAGATGTTATGGAATGAATTTTTAAATCTAAGGCCAATACCTAAATGTAGATCCAATCCCAATGCACTTGTGATGTTATGACCATCATCGGATCTTATGAAAAAAGTTATTGTGTTATACATTTTTAAAAGGTCTCAATGATTCTTATACTACAAATCATAAATAATGTTGATTAAACCCTCACCAAACATCAACAAGGTCTTCTCCTTGGTTGCCTATCATGAAAGGTAATTGCTACCCTCTACCCATTCACCCAATTATGAATCACAAGTCTTCTTTATTAAAACTAATCCCAAAAAGTCAGTCTATTAAAACAAAAGCCCCATATGCACTTATTGTGGTTACTAAGGGTATATTGAAGACAAATGTTATAGAAAATATGGGTTCACACCCATTTTTTGACCACAAAATAATAAGCAAAGCACTTACTAATTTAAGGATAACTCCAAACATAAATTCAAGTTCACCAATAGGCTTGAAACTCACCTTGAAGCCTCCACAGAACCTGGCCGTGTCCTTCTAGAAATGCAACCAGACAGTTCTCAATTTAATCACAATTACAACCTAACACAAAAGAAGTACTATCAGTTGAAAGAGTTGTTGAGCAAAGAAAAAGACAATATAACAACTTCAACCACCATAACTCAGATAAACATTGTTAATAAAGATACCTCAAGTATGCCTCCTCCTAACTGATCTTCTCTATGGTCATCTACTTGGATTTTGGACTCAAGTACCACAAATCATAGAATGTGCAACCTTCATTTCTTCACTGAGTATACAAGTGCTCAAAACCCAACAATAAGGCTTCCCAATTGTCAACATGTACCTGTCACACATATTGGATTAGTCTAAATCTCTTCACTTATGTTAACTAATGTTCTCTATCTCCCTTTCTTTCCTTTCAACCTTATATCTATCAGTCAACTCACTCTTTTCTCTCATTTCCAACTAACATTTTACATAAAATTCATGTTGTAATTTAGGACCTCACAACTTTGAAGACGATTAGTTTTGCTAAGCAGTCTAATGGACTCTATCTTCTAACACCTCTATATCAAGTGAACTCAGTTTCCTCATAATCTGAATAACTTTGGCACAAAAGATTAAGGCACCTTTCAAACTATAAACTCAAGTTATTAGCTAATGTAAACTCTTCTGTTAAATTTTAACATGTAACTTAGTGTGAAATTTGTCATTTTTCAAAGAAAAAAATATTACCTTTCATCTTAAGCTTTTTAATTGCTTCCTCTTGCTTCAATATTGTGCATGTTGATATTTGGGGACCTCATCATACACCGTCAATCTATGGGTATATGTTTTTTTTTAACCATTGTTAATGATTATAGCCACATTACCTGAGTATACTTAATGAAACACAAGTCAGAAACAAAAGAATTAAATAAAAAAACTTTGTTTGCCTATGTGGAAAGGCAATTTGCAAAGAAAATAAAATATGTAAAAATTGATCAAGGAATTGAATTTTCAATGACAGAAATCTTTTCCTAAAAAGGGATCCTACATGAGACCACATGCATCGAAACTTCACAAAAAAATGGGAGAGTGGAGCAAAAACACCAACATATTCTCAATGTAGCTAGAGCACTAAAAATGCAGGCTAGTCTTCCTATTAAGTACTGCTTAGAGTGTGTTTTACATACAGTCTTCCTCATTAATCGAATCCTAACCCCCCTTTTATCCCACAAATAATCTTATTCTATTTTATTTGGCACTAACCCTGATCTTACCTATCTCAAAGTATTTGATTACCTTTGTCCTGCATCTACTAAAGAACCAAGCACAGGAAAACTAGATACTTGGGTGAGAAAATATGTTTTTCTTAATTTTTCTATAGGAATAAAAGGATACAAACTTTTGGATCTGAATACAAAACAAATTTACCTATCTCAAGTTGTCATTTTCTATGAAAAAAAAACCTTTCCTTTTTAACATCTATCACTTGGCAGTCCCTCTATTTTAAGCCTTATTCTTCCTACAGTTATAAATTCCCCTTTATATGAAGCTACACAGCCTATATTCCTATGTAATAACCCCGATCACCCTCTACCTCCTCACTTCCAAAACCTCCTCAATCACCTCCTCATCCCTAACGTTCTAGTCGGAAATCTCATCCACCATCCTATGTTGAAGCCTGTGACAGTCCTATCTTATCCCTTTCTTCTGTCTACATAGTTTCATCGATCTTATCCTATCACAATTTGTCAACTTAACACTAAAAAATTATTCGTAGCTCTAACTACACTAAAGGAACCCAAAAACTACAATGAGGCTATGTGATATAAAGAATGATAAGAAGCTATGGATGAAGAACTACAAGCTTTAAACAAAAACAAGAAATGGTAGCTTACCTTTTTTACCACCAGACAAGGCATCCCTAGAGTTCTATAAATACAACTTCTCCATGACTATATGTGTATTGTAATTAATTTGGCATATATTTATGATTGTGTATTTACATGGTAGTATTGGTATATTAATATGTGTGAGTGTGTCATTGAATATTGTGAGGTATTTTGAACTTATTCAGTAAGGTTTAAACCCCTTCAACCACTTCTTTTTTCATGTCAACTACCATTGGTTTCACAGTAGTAACTCCTAAGAATTGTCAACTACAACATTCTCATTCATACTGTATTTTCTTATTTTACTATTGATTGTACTTATATTCTAGCATATGTAATAATATAACTTAATATGTTGTCATTTTCTTTTGATATGTACTATTTCTATTATAATGGTATTGCTTGATTCCTTACACATGTTTACAATATTATTTTATTTCCTTTTTTTATACACATATATGTGTTTATTGTCAATTATTAAGCTTGTGTATGATTTGAGGGCTTCGGTTCTTAAGTCTCATGTTTTGGTCATATACGTATTTATTGTAACAAAATTGATATCAAAGCTTAGGTTAAAAGATTTAAGGCATAGGGTATGGTTCTGCTTGTCATTGTGGACATATAAAAACTTAATTTATCTTTAAAATAAGTCCCTCATTCAGAATATCTATTTGTTTTAATCAGTGATACTAGTCACTCTTTTGCTTCCTTTTAACATGAGTAAACAATCACGGTTCCATGCTACACTCGACTAGGAGGCCTATAATAAGGCCTTAGTGCAGGATGAGGCGTTAGCTTTTGCAGTGTTAGTTGAAAGGTGTGGTAGACATAGGATGACTAAGACTTGATAGACACTAGAAAAAGACTTGACAACACTTTTGATAAGGTAAAAGCCAATAATGCTATATTTTAAGATTCGATGATGATGATGTAGAAAATGATAATGATGCAGCAACAACATTAGTAACAATAATAATAAGCCCCACCACCAACAACAGCCTATAGGAAATAGGTGCTTGACATGCACCTATCGATGGTGTATTCGAGGTTTCATTCACTAAAGTTCGACAAGATTAGACCTATAAAGACTATTGACTTTCTTGATAAAGTAGAGATAAGGGACATGAGGCTATACTATTATAATACATAATTGGTAAGACTAGTGAAGATGTCCTTACAAGAAGTAGTAAAAGATTGGTATCAAGACCACGCCATTTTGCACTTAAGCATAGCAACCTAGTCACAATTTATAAAGAGATTTATAGATTATTTCCTCTTTTTTGTTAATCGAGGGATGCACAAGTCGAAGTTCTTAAACTTATATCATAGGGGACAAGACGATGAATGAATACACTATTGATTACCCCATATATTATTTTAGATAAGTTAAGGAAGAACAATTAATATATACTAGGATTATGGTCCCTTTATGCTAACATGACTATGAGTTATCGGGAGAAGTTTTCTATCTTAATGGATATGGTCAAGTAATTAGAGAGGGTCTTTATAAAGTAGAGTTTCTTGACTAATGACAAAGCAAGAAACATTAAATAGGATCTTTTAGCTCTTAGTGATGGCAATAGTAGTAATTAAGTTTTTCACTAATGTACAACTAGAGCAGGAGCTTCCGCAGAGAAGTGTTTGTGCACATGGTAAGGAAAGATCCAGTCGTAGACATTTAAGAGAACTTAGGTTCTAACTTCGAGCTGGTAGTAACAATAGTGGGTAGAGATTCAAATATAATAGCTCAAGTTTTGCTTCTTTAATTTGTCAGAAGTGTGGTAGGACACACTAAGGCACGTGCCCTATCGATGTGGCTAAGATAGACATCTAATTAAGGACTAGGAAATAGAATCTCTACAACCCTCTTCTAGTATGGTGCTACTGCTATTTTAGTAGCTATAAAGGGGGATATTTATTTTGGGCTATAATGCATCTATGATTAAAGTTGAGAATTAATAGATAAGAAGGATTAAAACTATAAACATTAGCATAATATTTAAACACATATGGGGGACAACGATTCAGACTGAAATCGAATTCTCATCACTCTTAAGAGGATCAATAAATGCTCATATCAACTACATGGAATATGTATTGTCTTTTATTATTGTTGTTGTCTTATTTTGCTTCATTTTGCAATTTTTTTTCTCATTTTCTCATTTTTTTAATATTTGAAGATAGGGAATAATGATCTATATATGTGAAAAATCATGGGAATTAAATGGGCACTATAAATGATCATAAGAAAAAATTAGGATGAGTTTAGGACTTGAATTTTTAGTGTAACCCTACTAACATCTATCATTGAGATAGGATATTTAATTATAGTCTATGACTTGTAATGTGGGTTTTTATTGAAAAGATAGGGACTACTCGTCTTACAAGTAGTGATGAGAAAGCGATAATAGGATATTTTTATAACGTCAGTTGATTTTTATGTTGAAAGTGACACACTTGAATTATTTTGAGCCTTTTGGTAACAAATTTGGTCATTCTAATTGGAAATCATGCTAAGTTTAGTTAAATGTTAGCTGGTATACCTTGATTTGATGAATGTGATTGGTATAATTACTATTAACTGATTTTTATTTGATAATGGCTTTGTTGAATTGTGGTTGTGAATATGTGGTGGATTTGATTCCTTTTTCATAATCCTAAGTTGATATAGAAATTCCAATGGATTCGCATGTGAGTTTGGAATAAAACTTAACATATCTGCACAATGATTTGGATTATGTGAGTGAATTTGGAAGTCTATGCAGCTGGTTGTAAATATTAAGGATCGATGACATTTGGTTTATATCATGAGATTGGAAAATAAACGCTCGATGATCATTATGATGTTTTATATGTAGAATACTTGTCATTTTACGAGGAAAAATAAAGAGAAAATCAAAGAGAAAAGAAAAAAAGAGAGAGGAAAAAAAAGAGAAAAAAGAAAGAAAAGAATGGAAAGAAAAAAAAGAGAAAAAAGAGAGAGCTAGTTGAGCAAATTTTCACTCCATTGACTTCATACCTCACCGGGTCGAAGTCCATGAATGGTGTAATAACAAGTTGGTGAAAGGTGGCTTGGTTAAGTAATCAGGGGTATTCATGACAAGGTGTTCACTTTCACGTCTACAAGACCAAGTGACCTCCTAACCAAGTCTTTGGTTATTAGTGTTTGAGTGCGTTTGTGCTTATTCGTGTTCATTTTATATATGAAATGAATCTTTGTGAATTGGGTTAAAGTTTAAAGGAGGCATGATGTTAACCAAGTAGAATTATGATTCAATGTGAATGATTGGTTGCATGGCACTTTTAAAGGATCTTTTCATGGTTGAATGAGTGAACTAATGATTTGATCTAAATGATCCATTTATGACAAGTTTGCATAATGATCTTAGTGAATTTCTTGATATTTAGTATTATGTTTGAGGAGTTGAAATTGCTATGCATAATGGCCATATGAGTTAAGGCATTATCAATCTTGAATTGGATTATATTGATTATATTTGATCACATAATTCATGTTGAGTTTCTTAGTTAACCTTTAGCCATTCTTAGAAGTCTTTCATTAGAGTGCCTAAGTGAGTTGCTTTAAGACAAGAAACAATTCAAGTGTGGGGGGTGTTGTTAACAGGCATTTTACATTAATTTTAGATACATGATTTGTTATATTTTTACCTATTTGATATTTGAATTATACCAATGTGGAGTAAATTGTGTTAATTTCAGGTACTTTGTGTATTTGGAAGCAAGTTAGAAAATTTAGAAGAAAAAGGAGTAAAAATGCCATCGGTTCTTCAACGTTGAATCAAAGAAAAAAGAAGAAGAAAATAAGCTGCAAAATGCAGCTTGGAGATGCATCTAAGAGCTTGGCAAAAGAGAGCACCATGAGGAGCTTTAAAGCGCAGCAGCTTGTGAGCTTCATCCATCAAAACGCAGTCAAGAGGGAGCTTCTCATCTTTAATACGATAGCAACTTTGCAAAGCTGGAGAGAGGTTAAAACAGCAGCATGCCAAGGACTTTAAGGTAGCTTTAAGTGGCGTGAATAAGGCATGAACATGCAATGAATTTTAGAAGGAGACCAAAACGCAGCACTTAGTCTTAAGAAGAGACAAAATACAAGTTTTAACAAGAGCCAGGAGTAAACGTTTTAATTTGGAAAGATTTCTTTACGAAGAGTAACGTGTCCCACCAAAATCAAAAAAATAAAAGGTCTTCATCATGTGGAGTCAAGCGTCAAGGTAGTTGAGAGCTTGGGACACGTGCTTGTAGGAGGTGCATCGAGAGTTGAGAAGAGGACAAGACAAAGAGCTTGGAGTTTTATGCAAAACGGCTAAACATACTACAAAGCTTTTAAAAGCTCAAGGATAAAATGGCACTCATATTAGCAATGGAGAGGGCAGTAAAAATGGCAAGGTAACAAGCCTTTTTAAGCGCCACAGGCAGCCCTAGACACTAAGGAACAAAGGAGTGAAAAGGCCAAAACGTGTTGAAACAACTGCAGCTCCAAGACATGATACGACATACAAAGAAAACATGATACGAAAACACGTGTGCCTTATTCCTCGAAAGATGAAAACGACGAAGAATCAAGAGAATAGCTTTAAGCACCCTTCCAATAGTATAAAAGGGCCATAAAACCCACTGATTAGAGGGGGGAATCTTTTTTTTATTATTATATTTTTTAAAAATTAAAACACATATCTATTGATAAACAGCAAGATTTAATACAAAATAAGACAGAAATAAGGAGAAACATAACTGAAATTGATCTAATCTGTTGAAATCCCCAAACTCCAATCCACCATGTAGCTCTTAGGAACTCTAATCCACTAGCTAAATGCTAGATTAAACAAAAGAAAAAGAAAAACTAAGGGCCCGTTTGGTATTGCTGTGGGTTGTGGTTTTTAGTTGTAGTTTTGATATATTTGTATTGGTTTTTGTGTTTTGTCCTCGATTTCTGTGCTGTATTAGTGTGTT